>BHFT01019543.1:0-67601 GCA_004320025.1 Laticauda laticaudata
AGGTAGTACTGCAAGGTGTAGAGGAATAGAGAACTCTTCTTGTGAAATATTTCTGGACTTTCTCAACTGTGTTAATTCAGATACATAATGTGGGTTCCAGACTGATGAGCTGTATTTGAGTATTGGTCTTGGCAAATGTTTTGTATGCTGTAGATATTAATGTAATATTACAAGAAAAGCTACGTAAGATAGTTAACAACTCTTAACACATTTTTGGCTATGTAGTTTGCTTATGTAGTGGGCTCTGGCACTTAGGTCATTAGAGATGAGTAATCCAAGATCCTTGACAGAGTTTGGATCATCAAAAAGGTCTTGTCTATTCAGCCTGTATTTTATTTTCTGGGGTTTTTTTTTTTGCCAATATGTAGGACAGAGCATTTTATTTGTTGAGATTTGAAGTTGCCATTTGTTTGACATTCTGATACATAGTCAAAAGTCTTTTTGAAGGGTAGAAGTTTGTCTGTGGTGTTGAATAGCTTTACATCACCAGCGAAGAGAACACAGTTGTTTCTTGATATGATCACAGAGGTCATTTATGTAGAATATGAAAATAGTTAGTCCTAAACACTGCCTTGGGGGACACCATCCTGTTTGACAGGTACAGAATTTGAATAGGACCCTCCCAATTTTGACCATGTGTTGCCTGTTTGACAGGAATGCTTCTACCAGTTATGCAGGTGTCCAGAAATACCGTAAAATTTTAGTTTTAGTAGTAGTTTTGTCGTGTTGTTTGTTTCTAAGTAGAGATGATGGATTGGTTAATAATTGATTCCATGACTTTACAGGTGACTCAGCATAAAGAGATCGGTCTGTAATTTTCAACTAGGCTGGGGTCTCCCTTTGTGAAGATGGGGATGACCATGGCTTGTGACCATAGTTTTAGCAAGGTGCTGAAAGATTTTTCAAAGATTATGCTTAGAGGTTCGGCTATGGCAGTGGACAGCTTTTTTTAAGAGGTAGGACATATTCAGTCAGGTCCAATAGATACAGATGGTTTTAAGATTGTGTAGTGCTTTTTCAACATTGTCTTCTGTAAAATCGATATGTATTAGATCATTGTAGTTGTCTGTGGTTCAACTACGAAATACTGGGCATGATCCATTGCTGTTTACAAATATGAGCCAAATAATGTGTTAAAGAGGTTGGCTTTAATGGTGTCATCATTGCAGTCTTTACCATTAGTCCTTTCAGGGGTGGATGGACTTTGAATCTCTTTTAGTTGTTGTTTACAAAATTTAGAAAGCAAGTAGAATTGGTGCATAGAAGGTTTTCTTCTTGTTTAATGTGATAATTGGTACATTCAGTTTATAACTGATGGCATAAATTTTGTATTGGTTTTGCAAATTGGCAACGTGACCAGATTTGTTTTTTCCGCCAAAGTGATTTCTTTTGGAGTTGAAGCCTCCTTATTGTTATGGGTAATTTTTTGGGGGGGGAGTTGTTAATGGTACATATAGTTTGATGACTCTTTTGATTTCAAGTAAAAATATGTTGTAGTAGGTCTTCTACAGTATGCATCCAGAGAATAGAAATTGGCCAATCAAGGGGATGAAGATCGTTGTTTATAATAGATCATAGTTGCCTTTTTTGAAGTTATAATTGGGATTCCATCATTGTGATGATTTTTGTGTGGAGTATGTTGAGACCAAAGTCAATCATGTTATGGTCATTGTTTTGGAAAAGGTGTTCTTATTATTTGTATTTCATAAATTGAATTCAAACTATATGCAGAAGATGAGATCGAGTCAGTTGTTAAGTCTAGTGTTGTTGGTTACTCATTGTTCTATCTCAGATTTGTTACTGTTTGTGTTTGCATGTGTTGGGTTCTGTTGTACATTCAATTAAGGGTCCAGTTAATATGAGGGAGATTGAAGTCACCAAGAAAGATAAAAGCATGTGGGCAGGATGCTGCCCATGTTATTAGTGTATTTAGCTTGTTTGCATGTTCGATGTCATAATCAGTAATTATATAATCAGCATAATTACAGTAATCAGCACTGTAACATAGTAAGAACAGAAATGTGATATTTAAGGACATTTACCATATATACTCACATATAAGCCGATCTCACGTATAAGCCGATCCTTAAAAAACTGCCCCAAAATGAGGAATTTTGCAAAAACTAGCATATAAGCCGACCCCCAAATATCATGGTGTGTTGTTTGGGCTAACAACAAAAGAGTATCAATATGCAATGCACTGATGGTTCATTATCAAAGCATTTGTGTAGGAAACAATATTAATACGTGACGATCACAAACACGAAAGCGGTCACGTGAATGACTAACCAATCACAGCGTGTTATGATCCGGTGATAGAAAAAGCNCACGTGAATGACTAACCAATCACAGCGTGTTATGATCCGGTGATAGAAAAAGCAAAATGGAGGCACCCAGAGTAAAATAAATGTGCTTAATTAGACGTAATTATGTTGCATTTTATTTGAGGTACAGTTAAAATTAATATTGAAATTGAATTGTAGTTTGTCGGAATTAACTTTATTTAGTGCAGTCTCAATTTTTATGGCTGTATGTATATTGCGTGATCTGAGAAGTGACGTCATGTTGATTTGTTTGTGTGATTTATGCGCGTATAAGCCAACCCCCTAATTTGATAATTTTTTTTTTGAGTTTTAGAGTCGGCTTATATGCGAGTATATACGGTATTTATGTATTTATTTATTTATTTAAGTTTGTTTGCTTATTTTTTAAATTTGTTTATTTATTTATGTATGTTACACTTAGACTTTGTAAAAAGAGATTAATGATGATTTGGCTTCCTACCCCAACCTTTGGGTTAGATGGGACTGAGCCTGAAAGATAATATTTGGTTAGTCAGGTACCTGGTTGGAATAATTGTCTGGTTTTATTGTATTTTATTCATTGGCTGTGGTAAACTACTTAGGATTACTGTGAAAGATAAGTGAGCATATAAATTCTTTAAATAACCATTAAATGTTAGCCAGAGGTGGCAAAAAATCTGGAGAAATTTAGTAGCATTTTTTCCATGAATGATATTATCCATTCAACCCTTGGAGATTTTATGGGCTAGGTCTCTCCCATCTTCCAATCTTGCACTAATTCTTTGAGTTGTTCTATGTTCTGTCTAGTGTCAGCTTTGAAGGTATTTCCAATTAAAATATTTTATTAAAAGGAGTTACCTTTAGTGAGCTGTAGCTTACTTCATCTAACCTCCATTTAGCTTACATAATCTAACTTTCATCTAGCTTACTTCATCGAACCTTCATCTAGCTTACTTGATCTAACCTTACTAATGTAGGAGTCTTACTTTAGATCACTTGCAGTTAATTAATACTTTTCAAAGCCTATAGCTACATAATATGTTTTTTTTAAATTGCATGACACCCAACAACTGAGTGGTTCACAATAAACTAATTACAGTTAAATCGATAAATCAAAAAATAAAGATGGAAACTGTAATGAAATAAAAGATGGAAACTGTAATGAAATGAGAGAGGTCTGGATAAAGAGAGAATGAGACATAAATTAGATACGAGACAAAAGTAAAATATGAGATAAACATAGATATGCTATGCTACTATAGGTATGAAATGCTAAAACATTTCAAATCTCAGAATTAATCAAAACCTCTTTGAATGATTTTATATTGTAGCTAAAGAACAGAAAATAGAGGTCAGTCAGTAATGTTTCAACTAAACATTCTGGAAATTGCCAGCCATGGAGTGGTATCTCTGTGTTCAGAATCCACTTAAACTAATGTTATAGATAATGGGATTGAAAGTCTACAAAACGTGGCTGGAAAATCAAAAGGGGAATATTTCTTCACCTGAAAAAAGAAAATTATTCTCTTGACAAAAGTAACTGATGAACTCACAAGCATTGCCTATATTTCATAAGAGAGAAATTAAAGGATTAGGAATGTTTCGAAACTAAACATTGGCTATAAGATGACAAATACTGCCCTTAGTGTATCAAAACTAGGATTGTATATAAAGACAATTTTAGCATTTTCAGGATGCTGAAAGATTAATTTAAAATGTATAAAATGACTAAAGCATCATAAAATACTTATAAAAATTAAATGCAGAATTAAATATGTTCAGACATCTCTTCCCTAATAATTTTAATACATTATGAAGAACAATGATCAAGCATTCAAGTGAACCAAAGTAGGTATAAGCAACAGATAATAAATTCAGTTGCAACCATGCTTTTCTCATCAATTCACTCCCATTATAGGAAGTGAGATATTATACAAGTTAAAGCAATATCTCTTTTAAATCCCATTCATGAAGCTGATTTAGGCATATGTACAGAGGGATTCTAAAAAATTCTAAGTTATCAGTGGGATTTTGAAATCCAGATGTAAACTATGATTGTTTAACTGCATCTTTGACCATTTAAAATACATAATATAAGAAGATCAAACTAATGACAAAGACAGAATAACCAGCCTTAGAACTGACAATGTAGATATTGAAGTGGTGGCTAGCTTCCGCCTTTTAGAATCAATCATCAATAGTAAAGGACAAGCATTCAGGAAATATGCTGAGACTAGCACTCGATAGAGTAGCCATGCAGGCCTAGGAAAAGATATTCAAATGCTATGATATGACTATATTTAAAAAGCTTAGAATCATGCAATCCATTGTATAACCTGTAAGACTTTATGGAAGCAAAAATTGGATTTTAAAGAAACAGGATAGGGAAAGTATTGCTGGTGCCTTTGAACATGGATGTTGGAGAAGACTCCTGATAATACCGTGGACATTCTAAATAAATAAATAGATTAACATATCAATTTAGAGTTTTCATTTGAGACACCAATGACCATGTTCAAATGACCCTATTATGCAGCACTCTGGAAAAGGTTGTAATGCTGGGAAATGGGAAAATGTCCAGTCACAAGGTGGTTGGACTCAGTTATATTTTTAAGAACACCTAAAGACTTAAATGAATAGGTTAGGGGTAGATCATCTCGGAGAAAAATCTATCTATGTGATTGCTAGGTGTCAAAAATGATTTAATGGGAAATATTAAAATAATGTGGTTAATAAGATAAAATGTTTAGGTCCACATACAGTATGTGTCTTTTAAAAAGGGAAAATTATACCTTTAATATAAGTAATAGTAACTGAAAAGGGTGAGAAGCACTAACATCTTTTGAAAGGGAAATCACACACTGATTTCAACAGATGCAAAATTTTAGCTTATTAGAAGAAAAGCAGCCAATGAATGCAAAGATTATTCTTTCAGTTGCTCTTAAAAATAATTCTAAATAATTTTACTTTAGCAAAAGGTAGTAACAAAAGAACACGTGGCTTTTATCACAGTGAGAATGGAAGATTCCAGGAACTATGAACAAAGCCACAGCTAATGAAGGCATATTGGTATTAATGAGCCAAAGAAAAGGGTAGGATTAGTAGAGAGACAGGCACTCATTATACAAATTCGTTGCAGCTAACAATCCATAGATGAAGGCAGGGAGAAAATAGAAATAAAAATGAAGAACTAATATGAAATTATTTCCCCACCAATATTTTTTTAAATATTATATTATATAAGAAAACTTACACAACTACAGAACAAAAATAAAAAATTAAATGTACTCCCAGCATATGTAATTAATATTAATAACTTATCACCATCTCTTAAAATATAACCAAAATCTCCTCAATCCATAACTCACTACAATTTTTACATATCCATCTCTAGACCTCATTTATCCTTATTAAACAGTAAAGACTCAGCAAGGGTTATCAGAAATAAAGCATAGATGTTATAAACTATATTTATGACATCCAATCTGAATCCAATCTTCCCTTTTAAACAAATAGCCCTCCATTTCTTCTCTTCTAAAAATCAATGTTAAATCCTGTGAGGAATGATAGTCACCTAACAATTGGGTTGGCAATATATAAATCAGGATAGTCATTGAATACTGTTGTATCTTTAAGAGAATGTTGTAATTGTGATTGGCTGAGGTTCCTCCAAAGGCCATAAGATGGAGCCAGAAACCTGGTTTGTTCTCTTCTTGCATTTCCTTGTTGCTTTATGCCTGATCGTCATTCTGCTTGGATTGCTGTGAGTCTTGCAACTGTTAGCAAACTCCATTTACTGAACTTTGTTTATAATACTGGACTTCGTTTTTGGATTATCCCTGGACTGATTGTATTGAATACTACCTGCTTTAACCATGTATGATTTGGACTGCTTGTTGGACTTTGTTTACCCATTTACTGAAAGTAAAACCTACATGTTACTATTCAATGTATCTGTATGCGGGTTGTGTGTTATTCAACGCCACTCTCACTATGTTTCCCTGAGTGCACTCATTCTCCTAATGGGGAATACCTCAACAAATCCCACCCCCCAAAAATGAAGCATTAAAAGAACTATTATCATCCAGTCTAGATGAAAAAAAAGTTAAACATTCTCCAAAACAACAACATATTATTTTAACCTTGGTCAAATAAACCAATTCTATATTCTTTCTGAAAACAGCCTTTAAAATCCTCAGATAATAAAGTAATAGCTGCCTTATTATACTCTTGCCTTCTCTTTTTCTAAATGTTCCTGATTTCATATTTATCAAGCCAACTTTGTATTCTCAATGTAGCAACTCCAGCAACTCCCTTTGGTCAATCGAATATAAAGAAATAATCATGATCTCTCATCTGATTTGTTATTTGTATTTCTTTTCCATTTTTAAGTCATCATTTTTAATTTGTAAGACTGTTATCCTGATCTTCCTCTTGTAAACTATAATTTTTAATTCCATTTGTAAGTCATTTTTAGTTTCATTTAGTGGGCTTTTAGTTTTATCAGTGGGCAGCATTATAAAAGAGTTAAATAATTGAACAAAAACTCTTATCACCAGACATCAGGTTTTAAAGTAGCCATTTGGTGCCCTTCAGTGTCTAATCTTCAGTCTTATTATCGGTTTCAGGATGTAAAGAAGTATTTTCCTGGGAGTGAAGATCCTTTCAATCAATTTCAAAGCCTAAATCACATCCATCTGATCCCTTAATCTTTTTAAAACTTTCTAAATTCAACAATAACTATATATTCCAAAAATATAAATATTTGAATTAACAGTTAAAGAAAGAAATGAAATGAAGGCAATTCACCTTCTCATCTCAGTACAACTTGCCAGTCTGGCAGTTCTCAATTTTTAAAGAAAGTTTAAGGGGGAGAAAAATAAAATTCCAGTGATTAAGAGATGAGCTCAGTCAAACATAGAGTCCTTTAGGTGATATTAATATTTATAAGCATGATGGAATCCTATGGCTCTCAGGCAATCACAAGCCAAGTTGAAAAATACAAGTCCTGCCATTTGGTCACAAAAAATGAGCTGTGCAGAGTATATGTGAGTTATTTGATGTCCTCTCTTTAATCCCAGAGAGATTAATAGAATAGAATTCTTTATTGGCCAAGTGTGATTGGACACACCAGGAATTTGTCTTGGTGCAAATACTCTCAGTATACATAAAAGAAAAGATACATTCATCANGTCTTGGTGCAAATACTCTCAGTATACATAAAAGAAAAGATACATTCATCAAGAGTCAAGAATCATAAGGTACAACATTTAATAACAGTCATAAGGTACAATAAACAGCCTGATTCCTACAATTAGGCACTGTTTTGGCCACAGTGTGTGTTCTTCCCTTTTAGAAGCTCATCATTATAGTTTACCTGAAGTGTGATAAGTAAGAGAAATGATTGAAAGCCTACCCGCCAAATTTGTGATTTACTCATAGAATGCTAATAATTATCATATGATTTGTCTTCTACTACAGGACAACACTGCCAATTTTCTCTAAGAGTACTCTGGACTTTCAATTTGCCAGAAAATGGTATAATTGCAATGACTGGATCTGTCAAAATACAGCACATGAAAACTGTAATCGTGGCCTCCTCTTCATCATTATTGTACTGGCTTTGCTCATTATTGTACTGGCCTTTGCTGATTTGCCTTTTTAAATATGGGAAACAAACTAATTTGTTTTGCACTTTTAAATAAAACTACATGAGTGTTTCAGGAACCTGCATCAATTTTATGTGGTTCTTCATAAATACCAAGGACTTTTTCTGGATGAGTAATTTATTTAAGAAGACAAAGATTTTCATTTTAGATAAGAATTTTCAAGATAAACATTAATTAAATATTACAAAGCAGATAGAAAGCACAGACTGGGAAAGTGTAGAGAATGGAAAGGTAATTAAATAGTTTGCTATTTCTCTGACTCAGTCAGTGTTTGAACAGGCAAGAAGACTTCTCTTTCTACCACCACACTCCAACTTGTTGCCAATATTCAGAATATTATTTGGGTATTTGCAAGTCTATGAGTTAAAGCAGTACTATTTTCCTATTCAAAAAACTAGAGCCTGAACCCAGTAATTTGCTTATCCATCAATTTGTTTGATGCAGTACAGATCATTGTAACGAGGAAAGGTTTTTTAAACCTTGAATAACGCATGCATTTTTTTACCAGATATTCATTATGAGAAATAGATCAGAGTTAAAATGAATAATTTGCTCTTCATTTGATTCCTATGCTTCCACTTCAGATGGAAAAAGAGCAAAAGAATTAAACAATCTTAATGTTCTGTTGCAATCAAGAAGTACTCTAAATAATATAAAATATGAAAACATATGTGATCGACTATTGTTCAGCACTGAAAATTGCATTCTTAGCATATGGAATATTTCAAGGGTATTTTCTGTTAACAAGCCTTCCATTTGTAGCCAGATGGTAAGCAAAATGCGTTAATCATTTAGCAATGATGTTACTGATTACAATTTTAGTACATTAAATAGCTCAAAGCCCGTGGGCAGTGTGAATATTTAGTTATAAGTTTAAATTCTTGTCTAATCTTTCAGCCTACTAAAATAAACCACAATGGTAACAATATACAGTATTATTTCTTCCCTAGAAGTTCATAACAATACATTATATTTAAGAAATACAGTATTAAATAACTGAAATCACATTTCAGTTGGAAAAGACTGTGTATCTAGAATTTCATAGGCTAGTCCTAATAAAAATATATTGGCAAAATATTTATTAAACACAAGTTTTCATATGAGAACATATAGTACATTTTAATATGGAAATGTATAGTTGCTTTTGTTTGGCTTGTTCTTCTGATTGGCCTAACTAAGATTTTAACCAAAAAAGAAAAAAGAAAAGCTGTCTTTTTAATTTTGTGCCTGGTGGGGTCATTGTTTCAGAGATATTTTCTTACCTAACAGAGAAACAGAATGAGTACAGGCAAGCAAAAATGCAGTATGCACTTTCCTTCCTGCCAACTTCTCCACTGAATTTTCTTGTAGAAATCTGGCAGGGAACATCAGAATTCTTCCTTTTCCTTCCCTTTCCCTTTCCTTCCTAATAGGCAGGTTAGTGGCTACTGCTGGGTGGGGGGAAGAAGCAAAGGATTATAAAACTGTCTGTGAATGTGAGTTCTTCTAGAGCCCCTTAGCCATGAAAGCCAACTGGGTTATTTTGGGCCAGCCACTCTCAGCTCAACTCACAGAGTGGTTGCTGTGGGAAAAATAGTGAAAAAAGAAACATTATGCATGTTCACTGCCATGATCTATATATAAAAATAATAAAGATGGGATAAAAATCAAAGAAATAACAACAATCCTATGAAATGGGTTGGGTCAAGAGAAAGTGAGTAGCCTAAAATTGTCCACCTGTTTTTCATGTCTAAAATGAGACTAAGAGTCACCTGGTTCCTAACTTGCTGCCTTAGTCACTACTGGAGTCACCTTCTCCACAAACTGGAGAACCATTGTCATTTCAAAAGTTCAAACATCATATTCTCCTTAAAATGATACAAAATTTATTTTAGTCAAAAAATAATCCCTAATTCAATTCTCCAAATCAACAGTGAAATTTGTGACTGATATTCAAATATTTGAATGAGTTGTGTGAGTATAAGGCTATGGACTATATTTGTAAAGAGAGAGAAGTCATTTTATATTCGATAGCTTTAACTAAATCCTTTCTTTATTTGCATTCTTAAAAAGCTAAGCAAGTATAGTTGTTTTAATATCTTTAAATATAAGGGCATAAGTTGACAGACTTAGTGATTTTTTCTCAGGAACCATTTGCTTTAAACAAATCATTTAAAGCCCATGTCACAGTGAACCAACGGATGCAAAGAGGATGTAAAACGGACAAAAACCCTTGCCAATGTGATGTACTGCACTGGCCCTGCCGTTTTGCTTCTCTCTATCCGTTCCAGCAATCCGTTTATTGAGCGTTCATACCGCTTCAAAAAGTTTTGGGCTGCCTAAATAGCTTTTGCGCAGAAAATGTATCCAGTATCATGACCGTTCTGCATCTGCTAACGCCATCCGCAATCCCGTTTACAGAGACACTATCGTTACGCATCCATGACCCATGATGTCCGCTAGGGCATCCGTTTCCACAATCCCGCAAAGCTCGCATCTTCGCCCGGACGCAGGGAGGGAAGATCGACGGGACGCGGATGGATGCAGAAACAGAATTGCCGTAGCGTGAAAACAAAGCGATTTAAAACACAGGAAAAAACGTTCACAAAGGGGAACCTATCTCGGATATTAAGGATGTCTACAGGATCCTAGAGATGCCTAGAGGATGCTTAGAGAGTGCCTAGACGGATGCAAAGGGACACCTATACTGCCTATAAAAAAGGGGGAGCAACTCGCCCAGCTCATCTCACTTTCAGAACAGCAGCCCAGCAGTGCAGGACCTCTGCAGCCTTCCTGCTGCTCTTCCTCTTCCACAGCATCCAGTCATGTCCAGCTGTGGATTGTAACAAAGTCCTTTCGCAGCCACACACATCATTCCTAACAGTCGTAAGCCATCTGCAGGCTCTGTAACTCTACTGCGAGAAGAAAAGGAGCCACCCAAAAAGAGTCTGGATCCGAAGATGGTTCGCCAGAAGAACAGAGGATGACTGTACAACAAGCTGATGGTGGAGCTCATGAACAAAGACACTCGGGCATTCCAGAACTTCATGAGGATGCCCTCAGCCAGTGGACGAAGTTGTTGCAGCGGCGACACCACCACAGGTTGACAAAAGGCAAACACACAACAACTTCCGGCCAGCCCTGGAACCTGGTCACAAGGTGGCAACTCGCTCTGCGCCAGCCACTGGCCTCAGGGACCTCCTACAGGAGCATAGGCAGTACGCTGGAGGGTGCCATCAACACACCATCAGCATTGTGGTCAGAGAAGTGTGGCAGGCTGTTAGGGATAACAATTGTTTTTACCCCTAACTGGTTTAGGTAAATAATTAAATAAGTAATCCTGGTTAGTATTGTTAAAGTGTCTGTAACTTTAACTGTGGAAAGTGATTTGGGGGAGTGGTTATGAAAAACTCCTTAAAAGAAGCAAGCCTGCAATGTGCTCGCTCTCTGGCTTTGATTCCTGATTACTGCTTGGAAGATTGCATTGCTCGCACGGGAGAGAGAACAAAGGATGATTTGTAAGTGAACTGACCCAGGATATTCATCATGGACTTTGCAATGAATATCCCTGAATGGACTGACTAAATGATACTGACTAATTGGACTGGTATTTGACTATGCTATATTATGGATAAACTATCATTGTGATAACACAAGCGTATATGGTATTTTTTACTGTATGTTAATAAACATACAAGCTAGCTCACTCATTTATCTGTATGCCATCTACTGACTATGCTGCACATTCTGTTTGCTTGTCTCCCTAACCCTGGTTGGGAACCCAGGCTTAACACTGGTTATGGCCCAGGGGCTGCAAAGTCAGTTTAACTAGGATAATACAGATATATGTGAAGAGTGAAGAGTTTGTGTTGTTTATAACATTACAGTAAACAGACAGTGTATTTTTATTAATTATAGTTTATAACATTATAGAAACATGGCACAAGTCAACTACAAAGTTTGTCCCTTATATCCAAGCTGGATGGAACAAACTATGTATCATGGTCCTACAAAATGTAGTCTACTCTACGAAGTGAAAGGTTTGTGGAACATAATTGAAAATCCACCAAACGTAGAAGAAATGGAATCCAGAGAGATGAGGAAGACAGACTAAAGATAAAGAATTTATGCATAAAAATCACAAGCCATTTGCATAATTGAGTTAACATTAACTGATCAACAGCTTGTTTATATCCACGAGAGAAAACGGCTCTCGGATGTTGGCAAAGCTGAAAAGAATTTATGTTCGAGATAATGTTAGTGCTCACATAAATCTAACACGAAGCTTTTCAGGACGCATCTCCAAACAAATGGTGATATGCTGAGTCATTTAAAAACTAGGAAAAGCATTTTTCAAGAACTGCACGAGAAAGAGCTTATTTTCCTCTGAACATACACCAAGTCTACATAACTCTATTCTCCCTTGATGAAAGTTATGATAACTACGTAACTTTCACTTAGAAATTTTGCAAAGAGAAAATTTAACTTTAACTTGATTAACTGGCAGATTGATTGAAGAGGCCAGAAAAAGGTGCTTGAAGAGATGAATTAAGGAGGGAGCAACCTCAAAAAGAAAGAAAATGAAATCTCCTATCTGCATACGCAATTAAAAGGTGTTTTAATTGTGGAGGAAGAGGACATTTGCAGATTTTGTAATAAAAGGCAAAGCGCGCAGAACGCTGGCCAGAATATCTAAACATGTCATCAAAAGATAAATAACATTAGAGTTGCCATGTTACTACTAACAGGAGCTGTAAAAAATAATTTATGGGTGGTTGACAGTGGAGCACAGACCCATTGATAAACAAATGAATCGAGTAAAAATTTTATTGAAATGTCCCAGATACTGATACAGCAATATCGTTAAGCCAAGGCTGGAAACTAAAAGCTAATAGGTCAACGGTAGTAGCAATTGTTCTTTTATAAAAGAGAAATGTAAAGACATGTTATATGTACCACAACTTAAGTTTTAATTTAATTTCAGTTAGGATTTTGGTTAAAGACTATGGGAATCGTAGCTTCAATTTTAGGGAGGGAGACTAGAGAGTAATTGAACAAAGAAGATAAGTAGAATTACTGGCATCTTAAGAAGGTGATAGTATAATTGTTAATGATTGAAGGTTAAAGGTGGCTAACACAATTTATGAAAATAAGAAACCTTGAACCTCATTGACGATGTATTCACTTGTTTAAGTCCTCGACAGCTAGATTAAATTTTAAAATTGCTTAAAGAAAACTGGTGAATTAATCTAGGGAAATAAAGTTTGAAATCTGTATAAGTATTATTGCAAGTACCCTGTAATAACGTAAGAGCATGGTGATACGCCGCTAATAAGTGGATGGATTACTACAAAGAGCCTTTAGATAGTATCTTGCTGATTTATTAGGTCCGGAAGAAAACCAAGTGGTAGGAGGATGCTCATTACATAGCTAAGTAGAATATGGAACCACTATTCGAGGATATGGTTTTGCTATTAAGTGAAGAGCAAAACTGAAAACCCATATAAAACTCTGTCTTTAATTGGATGAAGTGCAGAGAAGAAAACCAACAAGAAATCTAGTAACTCTATAGTACAGATAATGGTCAGAATTTACAGAAATAATAAATTCCAGAACAGACCTTAAAGAATGTTAGGTATCACACACATTAAAAACTGTCTGCATCCATATAGGCACATTAGATCGAGCACAACAAATGCCTTTATCGAGAAGAAGCCGGCCAAACATTACAATGAATCGGCACCGTAACTATATTCTGATTCAGATACCTGACAATTTATGAAAAGCGAATAATCGTGTGGTAATGCATATAGTTAATAATGTTGTTAATCAAACAACAGGTGAGATTAACCATTCCACTCCTACTGTGCAGGGTACAAAAACCTGATTTAAGTATATCACACATTTGGACACCACCATGGGTTCTATATCCCTACATCAAACTTAGAGACACAAAAGAGACAACAATAGAGCTAAAAATTATTTTGTAGGAATTACATTAATCGATAGAATCTTACAGATTTCTGGGATACCAGGTATACATCTAGAGTTTAAACACCATCTTAAGTCGCATGAAATTCCTAGACACATGTAAGGATGGACAGAATTGAACAATGTAATTATGAAAGTATAAATGAAACCCCTACAAAAAGGCAAAAAGATCAGATTTAGTTATAGAAGTGCTCCAATTAAGGGAAGAAAGGTCCACGAAGAAGCTGAATAGACCAGAACACAAGAAATAGTTGATCAGAAGAGTACATAAATGAAGAACAATTAATAGATGGAAATCCACCTATAAGTCCGTTAATACTTTAGAGAGCACTACGTGTACTAGACCACCTGAAGGTATCAAGCTAGTATAGTTTGCCCACGTAATTAAGTTCTACAATGTAGATGAACAAGATTGTTCCATGCCAAAGGAGACAGGAGAAGTGGGCAAAGAAGCAATGGAAAAAGAACTAATTCCCATTAAAAGGGTAATGAAAAGTCTAAATGAAGAATGCCAATTACCACTCCAGGACAAAAATCATTGGGCTGCAAACTGGATATTTAAAATAAAAATCACTGGGCAAATGATTGCTGTTACCTCATAAAGCTAGGTTATAGCTCGAAGGATTTTAATCAATACTGAGCATTCTTGATTACGATGGAAGGTCTTATTGCGACCAAAGCCTTAAAGCCACTACATCTGTTAAGACGCAGCATTAGTTGGGCCGCAAGAAAACACTATTTCATTCAACCTTCTAGGATGTAGAAATGCTTATCTACAATGCCCGACCACTTAGCAGCACACTATATATTTAAGAAAACGCAATGGTTGTAAAAGGAAATAATGTAAAGTAGTAATGACTGTGGACAACTCAAAAAGAAGTTGTACGGACTGAAACAATCTGCGTGTGAGAACCCAAATATATTGTGAAAGAGTTTATTAACAAGTATAATTGTTCTTAAATCTGGTTTCGCAGATTCGCCATAGTGATGTTTAAAGAGAAAATAAGTTGGCACGTGTCCATTATTGTTATTATAACGTAGATGATATTGCTTTAAAAAAAAAACCAACACTAAAATGAAAGCATGAGACTTATATCATTATAGTCCAAGAAGGTAAAGAAAACATTGAGTGAATCTAAAAAATATCTACTGATTCAGACAATACCAAAACAAAATGGTTTTAAGAACTCAGAATAAAAAAATCGAATTAATAAAACGTATAAAATGGAACTTGTGCAAAACGGCAAAACTCCAATGAGTCAGGGAATTTGCAAATCAAATTGATCAAAGTGTCCCCAAATCTTGATAAGGCATATATCATTCTTTATGATTGGAGCTTATTCATATATAACGCAAATGTCGACCAGATATAGCTTATATGTAAATCAGCTGGCAACTTTTAATTTCAGATCCCCATCAATGGTCATTGGCAAGCATAAAGAGGATGTAAGATATCTTAAAGGAACAATGAAGTCCCATGCATTGTATATAGAACCAAAAGGTGATTTGAATACTTAGTGCCTATCGCAGATGCAACTTTGAACTGACTAGAAACAGCTAGAAAAATCAACTCTGGGGATGCTATATTATTTGGTAATGACACTAATAGGGTGAGTCAATCGAACAAAGCATATTAGCTTATCCACAATGAAGCGCGAATTCTCATGTCTGTTCTTATTAATGTAATGATTGAGTTATGTACAAACAGTTTATTGGTAGACATGGAATAACTGTAAAAAATGCCATATACGTTGTATTGAGGATAACCTAAGCAGCTATTAAAAGTTAGCTACTAGTATTGTGTAAAAAACGTAGATCCAAACATACTGATCTAAGTATTAAATGTAGAGAACTCAGTAAAAAATGGACTAATTAAGAATTGAATACTGCATGACGGAGAAAAACATTGCAACCAATTTACAAAAGCACAAGGAGTAATGAAAGTTTAACTGAAGTTGTAACAAAATATAATTAAAAAAGTAAAGGATCATCAAAATTTCTATTAAACCTCAAAAAGGGGAGATGTTAGAGATAACATTGTTTTTACCCTAACTGTTTATGGTAAACATAATAAAAAGTCTAATCCTGGTTAGAATGTTAAAGTGTGTAACTTTAACTGTGGAAAAGTGATTTGGGGGAGTGGTTATGAACTCCTTAAAAGAAGCAAGCCCAACGTTCTCGCTCTCGGCTGATATTCCTGATTACTGCTTGGAAGAGTTGCATTGGCTCGCCACGAGAGAGAACAAAGGACTGATTTGTAAGTGAGCTGACCCAGGATATTCTAACATGGACTTTTGCTAACTGAATATCCCTGAAAGGACTGACAAATGATACATATGACTATTGAACTGGATTTTGACTATGCTAATATTATGGAATAAACTACATTTGTGATAACACAAAGCGTAATTGGTATTTTATCTACGTATGTTAATAAACATACAAGCTTAGCTCACTCATTTATCTGTACTCTATCTGAATTATGCTGCAACAGATTTTGCTTGTCCCCTAACCATGGTTGGGGACCCAGGCTTAACACACAGGCCATCATCAAAGAATACAAGGAGGACTCCTCCAGTACCCCTCCACTGAAAAGGATGGAAGAAAGTCGTCAGAGAGATGGTATCAGAATGAAACTTACCAACACACCGTTGGAGCCATAGATGGCAAGCACGTGGCCTGCAAATCTCCCAACCAACTCAGGCTCACTTATTTCCAACTCCCAAGGGCTTCTCAGCATCATCCTTCGCCATGGTCGATGCTGACTACAAGTTCATGTACATCGATGCTTCAGGAACGGGTCATCTTCAGATGCCCAGTATATCAACCACGTCACGCTCTCATGAGGGGCTGGAACCAAAACCTCATCGTGGGCTTCCAAAATCCAGAACCCCTGCCCAATGACACACAAGATGTGCCCTACTTCATCGTGGGGGATACAGCCTTCCTCCTCACAACGCTACCACATGAAGCCCTACACTTCCAGACTCCTCACGCCGTGAAGAGAGGATCTTCAAACTACAGGCTGTCCAGGGCAAGTTGGGTGGTGGAAGAAACGCCTTTTGGTATCCTGGCCAAGACTAGTCCCAGGTACTTCTCCACCACCATGCAGCATTGCCCAGAGACCATGAGGGAGGATCATGGAAGCTTGCTGCATCCTGCAACAATCTCATGCGCAACGCCACTCGCTACCACCAGCAGTCTGCAGAACAGCTCTGGACCTCCAGCAAGGCAAATGGGGACATGGAGCCTGGGAATGGAAGGCAAGGGCGAAAACCTGATTGACACTGAGGATGTGCAAGGCCCCAAAGAGCTCACGTGAAGCGAAAAGCAGCGCAACCTCCTGAGACAATGGTGCACTCCCCAGCTGGAGCAGTGGAGTGGCAAGACAGGAGTGAATTGCTTAATGGATGCTTCCTTCAGCCTGTCTCATCACACTCGATGAGATTGGACCATGTATGTGTTGCCCTACAATGAACAGGGAGTTTAATAAAGAGTTGTGTTATGTTGACATGTGTGGATAATTATTACATTATTATTGATAATAAAGGGCCGTAGGTGTGGCACCTGGGAGGGTGGACCATACAGTCCCACTATGCTTGCACTGGAGTTTATCTATCCACGCTACCTTACCCATCCCACAGTATCCGTAACCCATCCCACAGCTATCCTTACCCATGCGCCCCACAAGCATAGCAAAGGCTTAAACATTTCTAAAAGTTTCCAGCAAGACTTTATAAAAAAAAGAAATGAAGCAAGTGTGTGATCATAAATAACAACAACAAGATAAGACAAAAATGAGTCTCTGGTACTCGTCTTGGTCGGCTCAGATCCCAGGGGTGAGGGTGCAGGTGCTGTGGAGGGTGGCTGGTGCTGGAGTGCTTGTCATCAGCTCCTCCAGAAGGCAGAAGCAGCAGAAGCGCACAGCCCAGAAGCGTGAGCCCATGCTGGCAGAAGCCCCAGCAGAACCAGAGTCTGAGGGCCAGGGGCGGATGGTAGCCCTGCTTCTTGCCAGAGTCTGGCAGCGCAGATGGCTGAGGCTTGCTGTGCTTCCCGCATGGTTGTGGGGTTGCTGGCTGGCAGAGAGAGGCTGGCAGGCAACCAAGGCTGGCAGGAAGTTGGCAAGAGAAGAGGCTGGCACAGCGAAGGCTGGCAGGAAAGCTGGCAGGCATGCAGGCAGGCACCCAAAAGGCTGGTCAGGCTCAGGCACTACAGCAAGGCTGGCAGCAGGCTGGCTGTCAGGCAATGCAAAGGCAGGCAAGGCACCAAGGCTGGCAGGAAGGCATGGCACCAAGCGCAGCGCACCAAGGCTGCAGGGAGCAGGCACTAAGGCTGCTAGGAAGGCTCGGCAGGCAGGCAGGCACCAAGGCTTGGCAGGGCAGACATCGTAACCAAAGCCTGAGAAGGGCAACAGCAAGGCTGGCAGGCAGACTGCTGGCAGCTAAGGCTTGCAGGCATGCTGGCAGCAAGGCGCTAGACAAGGCTGGGCAAGCAAGGCTACAGGCAAGTACAACAGGCAGGCAGGCAAGGCTCAGGCAGATCATCTGCAAGCAAGGTCTTTCCTCTAATTGGCGGACCTGCTTGCCGAGCTGCTTCCGTTATAAATCCGGCGGGGGGGCGCTGCACGCAATGCATCCCCCCGCATGCCAATTAGTGCTCGGCATCCGCAGCCTTCGCGCTGTGCAATCCGCTAGGCTTTCTGCTCTGCATCCACTTCATCCGCTCTGCAGCCACTGTGCATCCCGCTGTATCTTCTCCGTGTCCGCTTTGCTGAGGCCCCTCCGGAACCCTCTGTTGAGTGCTCATCCACTCCCATCCGCCTTTCCGATCCTCTGGCTTCCGTCCGCACTGCTTTTGCAATCCACCTCTGCATCCTCCCGCATACCGTCGTATCCGTCTCCTTATGCAAAATTTGCCGGCCTTTTTGCCCCTTTTGAGAGCCGATAACAACGGATGGAACATTTTGCTCGTCCGCTGTGTCCTTTTTGCATCCGTTGGCCAGTGCGACATGGGCTTAAGCTAAACAAGTAATGCTGAGGAAAAATATTTTCTTTTGATGCAATAGTGGAAGGTTTTAAACACATGAACAGTATATTTTTTAAAACTCATTTTTCATGGTATGTATGTATTTTTTACAATTAAAAGGAATTTTAAACCACCATAGTTTTGTGAATCTAAGCCTTTAAATGTGATTTCAAACTTCTATCTTTAATTGACTACTACTAAGCTGCAGTTCTGAATTATGGAAGAAATAATTAAGCAGTTTAATTACAGAGTCTGTTGTAAATATTGTAAAACCACTTGCTTTTTGAATGTCACTTGGCTGGACTCAATCTCTGCCAGAATACTTTGGTCCATACTACAGTTGCATTTATGGTTAGGAACTGTGTGAGTTTGGCAAGAATGTTACAATAATTAACAAACCTTAAAAAAGAACAACAAGGTGTTGCATGTCACATGACCTTTGGGTATTCAGACTGCTTGTTTTTCTCTGCGCACTTGTGTAGGCCAAGTGTGGCAGTAGTTTGATAATACTGGGTTTAAATAATTCACATTTACTTTATTGTGCACTAAAGCCATAGCTCACCAATACTTACAATATTGCCTTGCGGTTTTGCAGATTTATATCCTTGTTTTCATTGGGTCCAACAATGTAGTCTTAGTAGCACTAGTTTCTGGGCAGCTTTGAAGCCCTTGATCTATGACTCTCTGCAGATGCTTCTTGGAAACAAGTTTGTTAGTGTGATAGAAGTTTTTATGCATTGTTATGTTGGGAAATGCACTGTAATTATCAGTTTCCTTCTGTAAATTCTGTAAGTCTCAGATGGGTTTATTATGCTGACATTTTATCCCACAGCAAAGTTGGCAAAAATGTCATCAATAACAGGCAAGGAGCATTCTCAGATGGTTAACATTAGATTAATAGTAATTTTAAAATCATAATTCCTGACATTTTTATCCTCTTAGCTACAGAAAGCACACAGATGTTAGTTACATTTTGGAAGTATTTCTTCAGCTTCTACTTGAGCCAGTTAATGGAACAGAACATGCTTTTGGGGAACTTGGTGTGGCATTCCCCTGCATCATTATATCTTTAACTCTCTTGTGTCCCTGTGCCAGTTTTAGAGACAGCTGCAGCATCACGTGGTATCTTTTTCAGGTTACTTTTTGACAGTTTTCTTGACAAGATGTGTGGCTTGGAACTTAATCCCAGGAGTCGTGATCAATAAGTACTGGTCTGCCCAGGGGTGGGATTCAATTTTTTTAACAACCGGTTTTGTGGGCATGACTTAATTGGTGGGTGTGGCTTGGTGGTCATGTGACTGGGTGGACATGGCTTGGTGGTCATGTGACTGGATGGGCATGGCCAATTCGATGCCACTCATGTCGAGGGGCACTTTGCCTCGTCTGACCTCTCATGACCGTGGGGATGCTGCCACAGTCATAAGTGCCATTGTTTGAAACTTACCAGTGAGGTGTGTTCGTTTCATGGTCGTTTCCTCCCCTTTTTTTGAGGTGAGACATTCCTGAGACTGGAAGTCTAGTCCTGCCAGGAATGTAATAAGAGTTAGAGGAGAGGCAGTTTCTTTAAGCAACACCAGAATGTTTCCTTCCTGCCTTCCTTACAGGATTAGGCCAGTAATTATATCTTTAACTCTCGTGTGTCTCTATGCCAGTTTTAGAGACAGCTGCAGCATCATGTGGTATCTTTTTCAGGTTACTTTTTGACAACTGGTTCTCCAAACTGCTTAGAATGTTAACAACTGGTTCTTGCGAATAAGTGCGATGTGGTAGAATCCCACCCCTGGGTCTGCCTGTTTACAGTACCAGTCCTCCTGATTAAACAATGTAGAAGTCCATTATACATCACTGCTTATTGTATTCTACAGTTACATGTATTACTCCAATGAGAATATTTTTTAAGAATATTTTGGAGTGAGCAGCTATCATAAATCTAAACAATAATAATAGTAATAACTGGAGAATAGAAATGGAATAGAAATAGAAATGGAAACAGCGGAATAGAAGCGAAGGAACTGAAGAAAAAAACAAAATACCTGCAGATAGAAATAGAATAACTGTGAGAAAAGAAAGCAAACGAGTTATTAATAGTTATAGCCACCTTGAATGCAATCTCAAAGTGACCTCAGCATGAACACCATTGACATTGACAAAATCACCATCAATCAATTCTAAAAGACAATTTTACTTGGAATAGCTTATATCCTGTGACGATACTTTTAATGCCATAAAACATCAACATCTGCCTATCCCAGATCCTTTGGGAAGGAGTCAATAGGTTGATAAAAATGCCAAATCCAGTCTGAACATCTTTAGCAAACTGTTTGCATGTTTCACAAAAATGCCAAATCCAGTCTGAACATCTTTAGCAAACTGTTTGCATGTTTTGTTTGCCATCTCCTCCCCACCATTCATCTCAATTTATATTCTACATGAATCAGGCCTCTGTATATCTGATGAAATGAGCTGCAGTTCACAAAAACATATGCCTTTTAATTTTAAAAAATAAGAATGGGTGCTACCATAGACTAACATGGTTCTCCCTCTATTATATTCTTGGAAACAGTTTTAATTGAGCTAAGTAGTATCAAGAATGGTTCTTGGGGAAAATGGACATTGAAGAAAAAGAAAGTAGTGAATACAACTAAATTAAAAGTGACAAAGTATATGAAAAAGTGTTAAAAGACCAATTATATGTTAAAATAATAAATGGAAAATGCATAAAGGAACTTGGATGTGGGAACTTTTAGAACAGAGTGAAAAGAATGGTACAGCAGAAAAGCACAGAAGAATATAAAATTACACTTCTGGTAAATAGGAAAAAGTTACATCATGAAATGATGATGTGAAAACAGCTCTTGTGTGAATAAGTACACACAGAAGAATTGCTGCTGTCAAAGGAGAGAAATATATTTAAAAATATGTATGCAGAGAAGTTTTAAAGAATATAGGTAAAAGGAGCATGAAACAATTGAAATTAAAAGAGGCAGAGAAAGTGAAGATAACTTTAAAAATACTGAAAAAGCATAAACAAAGATCTCAAACAGGTTGAAGTAATTAAAAACATAAATATTAAAATTATTTGTGATGAAATTGAAACAAGAGTATCCTGGAAAGAGTGTTGCATATGAGGTTGAAAGTTGATCACTAGATGCAATAAAATTAGTGAATCTAAAGCATGACGGGTGTCACATTTGCCATGCCACGTTGACGTCACATGACATATCGCAATGTTTTTCCCCTTCATGAAATTGGGGTAGATGTGACATTAAGATGCACATTCATGGTTTGCAAATGCTGGTAAGTAATTTAATTACTGATTTAATCACAATGATTGCCTGCTGTAATCCAAAGATTTTTGATGGCTTCCATGTTATAAAAATTAATCAAAGGTTCTTTGGTATATTCATCATAAAATATGTTAAATGTACATCACAGAATCATAGACCATTAACTCATCCACAACAATCATAAGGACAACAAAATGAAAAAAAACAATTTCAATCATGAACTCTCTCTGAAAGAGCTCAGTTTTTAACATTAATTTAAAAGTTGCCTGAGAGGGGCTAGTCTGATATCACTTGGGAGAGTATTTCAAGACATCAGTAGTGGCAGAGACAAGCAGTATGTCTTCACTTTGGCTCCCTTCACCTCCCAAAAGTACTAGGCCAGTAAACAGTTTTCCCCTTGAAAATGATGTTTCCTGATGTCTTGCAATTTGCGGAGCTGGGGTGCGCATGGCCTGTGCGTGACACATCCGGGCCGCAGGCCACCAGTTTAACACCCCTGATCTAGATGAAGCCTTACTCAGGTTAAAGCAGTATAGGATTGTTACAGAGAATGAATGTTTGAAGATGCATCCACAACCACACATGCCTAATATGTAAGAGCCTGCTTACTAATTAGAGTTGCATACAGCAGGAAAAATACAAATATAAGTTGAAATAAGGGGAAAGGGATAACATAGAAGTATATGGTGAAATCAAAAGAATTTAGGCCAGATATGTATGGATGAAGAATGAATCTAAATTGAATATACAAGTGAGTGATCTGGTCATATAGAATGAATGAAGATTAAATAGTAATATATATCAGTGGGCAGAGAGGAAGGCGAGCCATGAAACTGTGGTTACATGAAGTTGATGATATATTGAAAAAGAAAGAATTGAACAACAAATATGGTTCGGAGCCTGGAGGCTAAACTTTATTATTGTACAGTTGTAAAAACTGGGAACATCTAGATTAATGAAGAGAAGGACTAGGTGTAACATAATACCAATATTTGAGGGGCTGTGGCAGAAAGAAGGGGGTTTGTTTTATTTTAAGAGTTAAAGAGATGCAACAAATAATGCAACATGATTTGTAGAAGGAGACAAATTTCATAAATGAAGGCAAATATACATGACCCCGGATACTGTTCCAGGATTCATTCTGGGTTGGTCACCAGAATGACAAATTTCTTTTGTGAACACTGATTAGTGTTTTGGGGTTTTTTGCAATTAATTGCTCAATTTGTTTACAATTCTGTTGTGTACTGTATAGTCTAAGATCTGTGTCAATGTTATAGCCTTTTAACTATGGTCAACTTTAAAGTGTGTGTGTGTGTGTGTATGTGTGTGTGTGTGTGTGTGTTGAACAAAGTGAGTGATACATTTGGCAATATCATATTTTTGCTATGCTTCTGGTACTCCTTTAAATTTTTAGCAGTCAATCAGAACATCCTTATTAAGGTCACTTGCCTGTCAAAACAGATCAGTGATTCTAGAGCTAATACAGTCTCAGATTTGTTTTCCCCAGAGGAATAGTTCGGATTGTTTAAAATGAATCTTTGGTTTTGGAGGTTTAGATGAAGTACTCCCCCCCCCCCCCCCGGGGAGGAATCAGCACAAACTATGAACTCCTCAAATAGGAAGCATATAGTAAACCTGCTGGTCTTCAGCAAGGGAAAAAAAGACATTGTTGACATGTACCTGTCTATTTATCTATCCATTCTTCTATCTCTATTCCTAGTAACATTACTGATAACAGTTACTCAGCAACACCTTCATATTGCTGAAATATGATGAGAGGTTAGACACTAAAGCCTTTTTTCATGAGCTCTTTACACAAAACTGCAATATCCCAAGTTCCTAGGAATCCTTGCAGACAGAAGTTTAATGTACAGAGATGGATGAAGAAAGGACCAACCAATTTCTCTACTCTGATGTGAAAAAGTATTATTTTTGCTAAATTTCCATAGTCAAAGAGTCCTTCTGTCCAAACTTCTGAGAACATATCAAGATTAACTCTTTTGGGCCATAGAAAACTTCTAGTTAATGTTCTATCAGCCCAACACTCAGAAATCTTTTGTTTACCAATTGAATGGCCAGCAAAAATTTTTTACAGATCTAATTGGCCTTCAGCTTTCCTCATTTCTCCAAGTAATGACAAGACACTCTGTAGCTACCAGAAAAGACTGATATAAAAAAATATACAAGCTAACCTATTGTGAATTATGTGAAGTTTTATTGTAATACTTCATAATCTTCCTAAGTAATGAGACAAACATGAACATTAAACTAAAAAGTTAATTTATAACTTAGAGGCTAATTTTATACCATTGTTTCATTCTTAAAATAATTAGGATTTCCATATATCCACTACTTGCATTGCTGTAGCAGCCACACTCGGGTGGGCTTCAAAAGTTTTCACAAAGGGTTCTCTGCCCAGTGCTGGGTGGGCATGGCCAATTTGGCCTCCTGCACCATGATGGGAGGGTGTTTTTGCCCTCTCCAGGCTCCAGAGGCTTTCCTTGATCCTCTGGGAAGGCAAAAGTGGCCTCCCTGGGCTTTGGAGGCCCTCTGGAAGCCAGAAATAGGCCTATTTCCAGCCTTTCCGAACTTCCAGGAGGCCTATTTTTCATCCTCCCTGAACTGCTGTTCATGCCCTGTACTTATCTGCATCCAAAATGGGCCGTATGGGGATTCCTGGGAGGGACAGGACAGGTAGGTGGGGCCAGCCAGGAGTGGGATTTGGGGGTTCTCTGAACTGCACAGAATCTTAGCTAGGGGCTCTCCTGAACCCTGCAAACCCCCAGCAGCCCATCTCTGGCCACACATGTCCCCCCCATTCTTATACTTGATATTTTCTAAAGATCAACATACATACAGTAACTATTTTTGAGGCTATGGGGATATGCTGGAAGAATTTATAGACAATTTCTATTGTATTTTGTCTTTTCCCTTTATTATGCTTTCATGTAGCCCAACCTCAAAACGAAGCAGCAATTAAAAAAGAATGTGTAGATTGTGTAAGATTTGACATTGGCTAGGACAAGTTATTTTTACCAAAAGAAAATAAGATGCTTATGATTTGTAATAAGACTTTGCTACACTGACAGCTGTATTGTTGTTTTGCTGCCTTTGAGTCAGTTTTGACACCTGGCAACTAGTCCTTGCAATTTTCTTGGTAAGATTTCAGAAGTGGTTTGCTATTGCCTGTTTCCTAGGACTAATTGTCAAAACATCATCCGAGTGGCATTATGCCTAAGGCAAGACTAGAACTTAGGATGTCCTGGTTTCTAGCCTGATTCCTTAACCTCTGTTCTAAACTGGTGGTCTACATTGATAACAGACCTATAGAAATCAGTGAATTTCTTAGATTCCATTGATTCCAAATCTAATACCAGCATAATTTATTATGGTTCCAAGCATATTTGTGTGAGATTGATTTCAAATAATTGTATTTAAGAAATCACCAAATATGTTCTTTTATCACAGGGCAAAAATCTTGTTTAACTTAGTGTACTTAGATGAAAATGATGGTCTAATTCAATGTTTGCCAACTGGTGGGCCGTGAGAAAAATTTGGTGAACTGCAAAGAAATCTCACCCCCAGGGCACCCCACCCCAAAGCAATTAATTCAGGCTATGCAGAAACACAAGGCTGTGCTGTCCACATGGTCCGCAGAAACTCTCCCTGCCCGCTCACTTCTTACCTGGCAAACTTGCCTGCTATTGCTATTTTTCCAACCATCAGCTGTTCTGCTGTGCCAGGAGATTTAGATTAGCTAGGAAGCAGGAAATGGTTGGATTTCTTGCTTTCTAGCTAGTCTTTAGATCTTCAGCTCTGCTTTTAAGCACAGCCGAATCTCCCTTAGGACTGAAGGTTCTGTTATTCAGTGCAGACTCACGGCAAGCAAATTTTATGTGACAGACTGAGCTAGCCAATGGCAGATAGATAGATCTCTGAATGAATCTGTGATTCTGTGAGCAACTCAATCTGCCTGCCTGCTTTGCCTGATTTTGGGTAAAAGTTGCTCTTTTTTAATAAAAAAATTCAATATTTATATAAATATTTATAATATTTACATACAAGCTATGCCCAGCCAGTCACATGACCACCAAGCCACATGCACAAATTAGGCCATGCTCACAGAACCAGTTAGTGTCCCTGGGATTTAAAATTATGAATTTGGTGGTCCCTGAGGTCCAAAAGGTTGGTGACCTCTGGTCTAATTAGATTAACTATAAGCTAACCATCTTTATATTCATGTTATTTGACATTGGCTATCAGACTGGCTACAGTGGACTGGAGCTAAAGAGAAGCAATATGATAGAATTATTTCACATGGAATGTTGCATCATCCTGGTTCTATCGTATAGTTCTTAAAAATTCAGACAGATATTCGTAGATGTGCCTGTCTTGAAATCGCCCATGTTGAACTGCATAGGACAGTCAAACATCAGAATTGCTTATGATATTTTGTATTATGTCAAAAATGCTTTATAACAATTTTTATGTCATAAAATGTTTTGTGAAATTTGATAAATTTCAATTTCACAAGTCATGGATTCTGGAAGTTAGTCCATTTTAGGTACATGGTTCAAAAGACTTTGTCCCATGATGCACAATTTCTCCCAGTTAATGGTTATGGGAATGATAATGGAATAATCTGGAGCTGAACACTCTTAAAACTGTAGAGATCATAGTTGATTTTAGAAGAGGCTCTCCTAGTACCTGTTGCAACTGGTCTATGTTAAGTTTAGTTTAGTTTAGTTTAGTTTAGTTTAGTTTAGTTTAGTTTCGTTTAGTTTAGTTTAGTTTAGTTTAGTTTAGTTTAGTTTATTGTCATTGCACCTCATACAACGAAATTAAATACCATCTTCAGTGCACATCATGACCATGAAAGTAAACATCCTTCACCCTCCACACATTGAACCGAAAATGTCCGACACTGTACCAATACTGCACTATACAGCAGAATTCAAAAAAGCTACTGCCCTGGGATAGAAGCTGTTTTTCACCCTATTTGTCCTTGTTTTTATTATTCTGTACCATCTGCCAGATGGTAATAGTTCAAAAAACGGGTTCCTAGGATGAGATGGATCTTTCAGAATGTTTTGAACTTTCTTAAGGCAGCAAGTGCTATAAAGCTTTTCCAAAGAGGGGAGAGGCAACCAATGATCTTCTGGGCAATGACGGTAACCCTCTGGAGTGCTTTCCTATCTGCCACTGTGCAATTGGCAAACCATATAGAGGTGCAGTAAGTTAAAATACTCTATGGTGCAGCAGTAGAAGGTCACCAGCAGTTTTTCATTCAGTTGTTGTTTTCTGAGAAGCCTCAGGTGGTATAATCTCTGCTGGTCCCTTTTGACCAGTGCTGCAATGTGAGCACCTCAGATTAGGTCCTCTTTTATGGTAACACCAGAAACTTAAAACTGGCCACTTTCTCCAGTCGGTCTCCATTGATAAGCAAGGCTCACCACAGCCAACTTGCTATGGCTGACTCACTGCAGCCAACTGGCCATAGGACCACTGGCCATGGCCAATTTGCCTCAGGACAACTGGCCATAGGGCAAGAGTTACACTAATACTGAAGAAATAGTAGAATAGAACAAAATTAAATGTGAATGACAAAAATTAAAATATTTTAAAAAGTATTTTAAATAATTAAATTGAATTGTTTAATTGTCCCGCAACAAGTTGTCCCATGGCAAATTGGCCATGGCCAGTTGGCAACAGTGAGTTGTCTTTGGTGAGTTGTCACATTCCATTTTACAATATCAGGCAAAAAGCTATCAGCAATAGAAACATTCAAGTTTCTACGTTGTATTATCTATCTACAAGGTCTTTAAATGGAGCTAAAACTAGAATCATCATTAAAAAGACACAACAAAGAATGTTCTTTCTGCATCAACTCAGAAAGCTTGCCTATACAGTTGTATCTATACAGTTGTATAGAGGAATTATTGAGTCTGTTATTTGTACCTCAATAACTGGTTTGGCACAGCAACTAAACAGGACAGGTGCAACTTCAATGGATAGTTAGAGCTGAAGAAAAAACAATTGAGGATCTGCCTTCCATTGAGGATCTGAACACTGCATGAACCAAAAAGAGGCCTGATAAAATATCTACAGATTCCTCATATCCTGGACATAAACTATTTCAACTTCTCCCCTTTGGATGCTGCTATAGGGCATTGCATGCCAAAAAATTAGACACAAAAATAGTTTTTCCTCCGTGCCATCACTCTGATGCTCACCTAATTCCTGATCACCTAATTCCTGTAGCACTGTGTTAGGCTTAAAGATATTTACCCATGTAGATTGTATTGCTAGTATCCTTCTCATCATCTTATCTTTCTTATCTTCTCATCTTTCTCATCTCATCTTTCTCATCTTCTCATCTTTCCTACTATCTTCTCCTATTGTTATCTATGATTATCACTTGTAACTTTTGATTAATGATTGCAACTATGATCTATGATCAATGATATATCATGTCACTGTTTCTGTATTCACTGAGAGTTTATGCACTGGAGACAAATTCCTTGTGTGCTGAAACACACTTAGCCAATAAAGAATTCTATCTATAACAGAACTATACCAAACTGAAACTTCCAAACATTTGTTTCCCACCCTCAATTTTCTGTAAAACAGTGATTGTCATAAAACCCCCCAGATCTATCAGTATCCATTCTCAGTACAGCATAACATAAGCCCAAAACTCTTGTCAATTTAAGTATGAAAATATAGGTCAACTACATTCCTCATGAATAAAGGAAAGGCAGAAATGTATTTCCCCAAAATAAGAAGTACCCCTTGCTTTGGTAGTTGACTTTCTACATTGGCTGGCACCACAGAAACATGATACAAGTGTGGCTTTTCTTCAAAAATTGTTTTGCATCATTTAAGCTAGAAGTTGGTTTCTACTCAACACGCCTGGACAAATTACCATTTCAATGTGTGTAAAGTATTCTAACCCATGGTGCTTATTTCTGGAGGCAGCAACGAATCAACAACAACAACAAAACTTGAGTACTTAGGTCCTTCTCTCCCTTTCCCACAATGAACGTACTCCATTCATTGATGTCTGTAAGTAACATTAGCAGAAGGTAGGAGAAAAACTGCTTAGCAACTCATAGAAATCCCAAAGAGAGGTGGAAAGGAAGTGATTTTCATGTAATTATTCACTGCCACAAAAGCTGTTGTCAGTAGACACTAGAAACATAGCTGTTTTATTGTTTCCCTAACCTACTTTTAATCTTTTGAGAATCTCTTCTGTTAAAAGAAAGGGAAAAGAAAAGGCTTAATTCAGCCATTTTTTGCCTAACTATTTAAGTTCTGCTTTCTCCACTAATGAACCCCTCTACTTACAGAAGTTGTGTTGTTGAATACCACCCCCCCCCCCCCCCCCCCCCGCNTCTCCACTAATGAACCCCTCTACTTACAGAAGTTGTGTTGTTGAATACCACCCCCCACCCCCACCCCCGTAGTACAATCTCAGAAACAAGACTGAATCTTGTATCCAAATACAGCACATTTCAAGCTATTTATCTAGACAGCATAGAGTTCATACTTTGTTTTACTTTATTTTTCTGTTTAATTACAACTGTTAATAGCATGGCAAATGAAAGGCAAAACAAGATTATATGTACACATTGTAATGAAAGGCTTGGGTTACTGTGGTGGAAAGTTAAACACATTTATATCTGATTATGCCACAGTTCTTTGAAACATACTGCTACAATGAAATAAATTTTTTACTTTTGTCAGTATTTTGTGCATAACTGTTAGCTTTGGCTGTATTTCATACTGATATTTCATGCTTATATTGGGGCTCTGTTGGCATACTTCACAATGGCAAAATTGTCTCCCGAGTGGATCCTTTTCAATTCTGAATGTGAATTCAGTATTTTGCAACCACGGGTAATTCTTGACTTATGACCACAACTGAGCCCAAAATTTATGTTGCTAAGTGAGAAATTTGTTAAGTGAATTTTGCCCCATTCTACAATTTTTCTTCCCATGTTTGCTAAGTGAATCACTGCAGTTGTTAAATTAGTAATATGGTTGTTAAATGAATTTGGTTTCCCCATGGACTTTGCTTGTCAGAAGGTTCCAAAAGGGGATCCCATGACCCGGATCATGGAACCATCATAAATGTGAGTCAGTTATCAAGCACCCGAATGTAAATCTCAAGGTCATGGGGAGGCTGCAATGGTCACAAGTGTGCAAAATGGTCATAAGTTACATTGTTCAGTGCCATTGTAACTATGAACGGTCACTAAATGAACTGTTGTAAATCAAGGGCTACCTGTAATGGGAGATAATGTTCTCTTTGTCCCAATTTTACACAATTCAGAGTGAAGGTAAAATCTGCCTCCTGTTGAGTTCAACTTTTCCTAAGTTCACGGTCATGTCCATGATGTTTTGCTAGCAACAGTAGAGAAGTGGTTTGCAGTTTGTTTCAACTTTTTATTATACTCTATATTATACTCTATACTCCAGGGGTGGGATTCAAATTTTTTTACTACCAGTTCTGTCGGTGTGGCTTGGTGGGCATGGACCTATGACTGGGTGGGTGTGGCTTTTTTTGCTTTTTTGCAACCCCCACCCATTTTGGGGAGCTTCCTAGCCTCAGAGGAGCCTCGGGGGGAGGCATTTTTGCTCCCCTAAAGCTCTTTTGAGGCTCAGGAAGAAAAAAACAGAACATGGGAGGGACGCACAACACTCCTCCAAGCTCTGTTTTGGGAGCTTCCTAGCCTCAAAGGAGCCTCTGGAGGGGGCATTTTTGCTCCCCTAAGGCTCCTCTGGGGCTCTAGAAGGCAAAAAATGGAGGAGGGGACTGAGCTTCTCCCTCCATTTTTTGCCTTCCTGCTCCTCAGCAAAGGGAATCTATGCACAGCTGATTGTCAGGAGGGGGGAAAAAAGGAAATACCTTCGGCGAATGTCAGGTAGCAGGTAAGTGAACATCAGGCGGGAGGGCAACTGGATCGGGGACATGGCCAGTGAGAACTTACAACCGGTTTGGTGATCCACACCAAATTCTTGCTACCGGTTCGCCCGATCTGGTGCAAACTGGTTGAATATCACCACTGCTATACTCTATATCAACTCTATATAATACAGCTCTGGAATTTTTGATGGGATCTCCCATTTAATTAAAGACTAAATCTGCTTGTATTTTTTGGGGGGGAGAGATAAATGGTATGTTGCCATCTGCTGAGATATGTAAACTAACACAAATCAGATGAGTAGCAAGCTCCATTTATCTTTGGGTGAAAGTTGAATATTCAACATTTCTGCTGTTCTGTTTATGTATTTCAAGCTACAGGGGCTGAGCATTTCAAGCTGAGGACTTAAAAACTGAAAGTTTTGGGCCAAGAGGGGAAATCATGAAGTATGCACCTCAGCGTCATGTGTGCAAAGTCACAGTGCAAATGCAAATGGGTGATGCTAGCATTGTGATTTCACAGAGTCTGATTGTCATTTTGGTACTATCATATTTGGAAACAAATACATATGAATTGCCCCTTTATTGGATAGATTTACATTAAAAAACCTATGCTATATTTGCTGAAGACATTTCTTTTTCTAGTTCATGCTGTATTATTCAGTTGGTTTCCTGCTACAAAATTTTGTAGATTCTTGAGAAAGGCAGCACACAAAAGAATATGGGAAACATGCACCCTGGAATGGTATTCCAAATTTACTCCATACAAGAGACTGAAGATCTGAATTACGATGGCTTTCTTGATAATTGGGAAGCAACCTTCTGATTTGGTCACTCTGTAGCTCAGGAAGGCTTGAGCTTTTCAAAGGCAGTTTTCAGCTGTTTTGATAGAAACCAAAAATATTCTTTCAAATATTTATTAGTGCAGCAGCCTTCATCAGGCGTATAGGGTGGACTTGTGAAAATGTTCATATTCATAAAGGTGAGTTAACCATCATGGAACGATCATCTTCCTTGCTTCAAAAACAATCCAATCTCTCACAGAGGTTGCACAATGGGAAAAATTTGGAAAGAGTCTTCTCCAGCATCTGGGCAGCTCCAATATAAGCTGAGTTGTTATGCTATTGCAGGGTTGTCAAACTCCTGGCCCACAGACCTGATGCTATCATGTGCTGGCCACGCCAACACCTGGTTTAATGAAGAGGAAAAAGTCCCGATACATCATATGACACCGTTGGGACAATATGAGTTTGACACCCTTGTGATATTGACTGCAAGCCATTCCATTGCATGTGCTGAAGGTAATTAGATTCTCCAGACTATTCAAAAGGCCTTTTGAATGCAGCTGAGAGAAACCAAAGATTTGGAAAAGCTCTTTTCATGCCTCTGAACTTCCCCAAAGGCTGATGATGGTTGAGACGCCCAAACGCATGAAAAGAATGTCATTTCATACTGATGACCTTCTCTAGATTGCTGGATGGAAGAAATTAATTGTGTGAAAAGCTCTTTTAGAACTGATTGTTTTATCTAGAGTACTAGTCAGCAGGTGAATGTGGAAAAATGCCTCTTCAGTTGCTGAGCTATCCCAATCACATCCAGCTATGAGTGTTTGAGAGAGTCCAGCAGTGCAAAGGAGAGGCACTAGCTTCCTGTCCATTGATGGAAGACCTTTGAAAGTATAGGATATGGTACTGATGGCATAGTAGGTAGGGGAAAATAATAATTGGATACCCTGCATTGGAAAAGCAAAAGTATTTTCTGTTACCTACCCTCTGCAATAAGTAGGTAACTGCAGTCTTCTATAAATAAAAAATAGATCCAAATACAAATGAATCAAACCAAGTTCTCTCTAAGCCAGCATTATATTTTTCTAGCAGCTCTGCCCATACCCTGCAAATGAAAATCTTTCAAACAACATGGGAATTCATCATAAAGCTCGGTAATAATAGAAGACAATGTATAGCAATTAAGCAAGTAGCCACTGATACTTTTCATTTTTAATTTGCCATGAGTTGAAAAAGTCTCTTTTGATGTTATGAATAATGATGATCACTGCATTTTCTGGTGAAAAAAACATATAGTTAATCATGTTCTTTGTGAAGTCCTACTTATTTTGGTTATCACTGCTAGTTTATACTGTACCTAACCTATTTATATATAATAGTAGACTGAGAATTGAAAGTTGTTCACTTTTAAAAATAGTCTTTCAGAAAAATAAAATTGGAGAATCCAATGTGCCAAACTATGTATTTCCATTACATTTCATATGATATAGTCCAACAGAATTAATTTTTGATGTATGTTCAAATAATAATTCCAAATAATACTTTATGTACATATGTATCTAAAATATTTACTATATAGAGCTCTCCAACTTGAAGTGTGCTACTGTGGTCTGTGTACAATAAACAGAACAAAATCTTTAAAAAAACAAGCAAAACAGCTGAAAACAAGGAACAATTATTAATTGGAAAAAGGCACTCAAATTTGTTGCATTCCTCTGCACCAGAACTCAAATTATTCTGGTTGAAGCATCCGTGTCTTAGGAAGATTTTTACTGAATTTATGAACAGTAGAAAACCCATAGGGTTGGGCCAACTAAATGTTGGCAATTGAATTTTCCAGAAGACAGGCATCTCAGTGGACAAGGTACACCTCCAGGTTTTCAATGTGACATTGTTTCAAGTGAAGAAAGGCAAGCATGCCTATCCTGAGAGTATGGTGGTATAACTGTCTTCTCTGCCAGGGAAGCATTTACTATATGGAGATATTCATACATGAACATATTCTCTCTGAAAGCTTTGTCCAACCAGGATGGGCACAGATCTAGAATACACTCACAGGGCCAAGTACCTTGTCATCTACTTCAGGACGAACTAACAGGAAGGAATTCCTCCCAAATAGCAAATTACTGACAATTTTGACAATCTTGATTATGTGTCTGAATGGTCAAACAATTGGCAACTCCAAATCTCAAGCAACAAATGCTGTGTCTTATACATTGGTAAAAAAAATCAGTACACCAAATACAAACTAGGTGGATATGACCTCATTGATGACCCTCACTCTGTCAAGGACCTATGAGTACTCATATCTAATGACCTAAGCACCAGAGCTCACTGTAACAGCATTGCCAAAAAGTCATTAAGAGCGTAAATTTAATCTTCCAAAGCTTCTCTTCTGAAATAGGTTTGAATTGCTAACTAGGGCATACACAAAACCTTTGATAGACCAATACTTGAATACAGCTCATTCTGTCTGGAATCCGCACTCTATATCAGACATTAATACACATTGCAGCGAGTCCAGAAGTATTTCACGAGAAAGAGTACTACACTCCCTCTGCTCGCAACAGAATACCCTCTATCACCAGACTTGAAATTTTGGTTTGGACAATCTTGAACTACGCTGCCTACAGTTGGACTTAAGCTAGTACACAAAATTATCTGCTTACAATGTCCTACCAGTCAATGACTACTTCCGCTTCAACGCAACAATACAGAGCACACAACTTGGAACAAACTCAATGTTAACTGCTTCCAAAAAGTACAGAAAGTACAACCTTCACGCAACAGACTGGTCAATGCCTTGGAATGCACTACCTGACTCTGCTTGTTGTTGTTACATCCTCAAACCCCCACTCCTTTAACCTCAAACTATCCACTATTGACTTCACCCCATTCCTAAGAGGTCCGTAAAAGGCATGCATCAGTGAACCATCGTGCCTCCTGTCCCTGTCCTATTGTCCCCATTTAAACATACCTATTTTCTGTATTCTTACTCATGTTTATAATTATACCTATTATTTTGTAAGTGGTTGACAAATCAAATAAATAAATTTCATAAGACCTGCACAACTGGAATCCAACTCAGCATGAATCCAAGTGATTTTATCCACCAGGTATCCCCAATAGTCCTCACAGCAGCCCTGAAGATGTTTCCCTAACCAAGAAGGTGGTCTAAACATGGCACCAAGGCAGCACTCAAAAGATGCAATAAGAATACAAAAATATAGAAATACAATAAGCACAGGAGAACCAGTCTGATGTGGTGTTTAAGGGTCCAGGCTAGAAACCAAGTGATCATGAGTTTGGTCCTGCCTTGGTCTCGAAACTGTTTTGTCTTACAAGAAAAGACTGGAGTATCTTGATATTTTTAATTAAAAAAAATATTAAAGAGATTTATTTCTTTAATTTACAGTATTTTAAATTCCTGTATAGCTATCCATCTTAATAAACACAGCACAAAAAATCATCAGTTGCTCTCTTTCTTCTTTGGAAGAGATTGCGAAGATCAGACTCCTCTCTAGAACACTAAAAATCACCACAGATCGTTCTCATCCTGGACATTCATATTTTGATCTGTTATCATCAGGGAGGTCTTAAAATGAGGACTAATAGATTGAGAAATAGTTTCTTTTCCAAGGCAGTTATTGTCTTGAATCAGTGTATTTGTGATTTAGTCCTATTATTATTATTATTATTATTATTTTAATTTTTAAATACTCTGTAGTATGATTGTGATGTGGTGTTTGGGGCACTGTGCTGGAGAGCTTTTAAATTTCATTGTATTTGTGGAAGGCAATGACAATAAAGGTATTCTATTCTACCTTAATATCAGAACTCTGGGTGACTCACAACCATAATACAGGTAGTCCTCAACTCACAACCACAATTGAACCCAAAATGTCTATTGCTAAGTGAGACATTTGCTAAGTGTATTTTGGCCCTTTTTACGATCTTTATTGAAACAGTTGTTAAGTGAATCACTGCAGTTGTTATGTTAGTAACATGATTGTTAAGTGAATTGGCTTCCCACTGACATTATTTGTCAGAAGGTTGCAACAGGTGATCATATGATACTGCAGTCATCCTAAATATGAGTCAGTTGCCAAGCATCTGAATTGTGATTATGTGACCATAGGGATGCTGCAATGGATTGGATTTACTGTCACAGATTATTTCAGTGATCCCTAAACTCGGAACTAAAGGAGAATCTTCTAGGAACAGAATAACTGCATATCATGTTCAACATTTTGTGACCAGCCAGATGCATCTGAGAACTCAGAAGCAGGACAAGATAGGAATAGGACTTTTCCATTGTTGTTTCCTAGCATGTGGTATGAAAGTTTGCATGTTTTTTTTTTACAATCATTATTCTGAAGGCAGTGTACCTTTCAGAAGTCCAAGAGCCATAAATAGCCCTTCACAAATTTGTCTTCAATGCCTTTAGCCATGTCTAAACCAATCTCCATCACAACCTCTAAAGCTGCAAGAGAAATGAATACATTTTTCAAAGAATTTTCTGAAAGAAATGGATGATTGACTGTAGCTGACACAGTTATAAGGATGTAATAGAATGAGAAAAACATGAATGTTGTCTTGATATTCTAAGACAGGGGTGTCAAACCCACATCGTCATGGCATCATCACATGATGACTTTTTTCCTGTTTGCTAAACTGGGCGTGGCCAGCGCATGAGACATCTGGCCCGCATGCCACGAGTTTGACAGTCTTGTTTTAAGAGAAGAGGCAAGGTATAAATATAAATAATGAATTATATAGAATGTAGCACAGATAAATCCTTTATCATATGCACTTAAGCTTAACACTCAAAATAGGGGTTGTCGAATTTAAATTTTGCTTAATCATCACATTATTTTTGCCTGTTCCCTCAGTTTCAAAATTCAGGGAAAAAACTATGTATAATATTAAACAGTGTGATTGAAGTTCTTCTGAAAAATAATAATGACTTCTCTTGTTGGATATCAGTTCCTATGAAAATCCATCTTCCTTCAATTGGAATTATGGATTACAATAGCTTTCTTTAACTTACTGTTTTGGTGTAGATGTAGTATGTATAACTTCCATTTACTCCAGTCCACATTGCCCAAATCCCTGGAAACTGTCGTTTAAAAATCAATTTTTCCCAGTGTACTTAATTTTTACAAATAGTAGTTCCACTGATGCAATGTTTGCAGATGTACTTTGTCTGATACAGTGCTCTGTGTGAGTATCTAACTGTAGAGGAAACCCTTGGCCTCTTATATCAATTTTAGATCACAGTAAGATCATGTAGTCATAGTAGTTATTTTCTGTCAATAAAACATGAATTCTGTTTTTTTTAATTTGCTGAAAAATAATAATTGATATTACAAATAAATATTTACTAGAATAAACAAATCACAAATAATGGGAGGAAAAGGTATAACAACAAAAACGACCAAAAGGCAATGTTTATTTTTTTAATCATATAATGATCTTTGGAACTTTAAACTGGTTATCTAGCTAAAAATATGGCCACAAGGCATTCTGGTAATAATATATATTTATGTCAGCTTTGGAAGCCAATTAGTACTAGAAGCTTCTAAGCTGCCACATTCCTTGCCTAGAAAAGTGCCTGTCTCGGAGTTTTTAATTGGAGTTTTTCTGGAGCGCAGACAATATATCTGACTTACTGTATATGGTTCTGAAACAGAAAATATTTATTCTTTCCTAAATTATTTTTGCATTTTTATGTTTGCAGGTTTGGGTAGATGCTGGAACACAGATATTTTTCTCCTATGCTATCTGCCTGGGATGCTTGACAGCCCTAGGGAGCTACAATAACTACAATAATAACTGTTATAGGTAATTGTGTCATTCTGTTTATAAATCTAAGCATATAATTAAGATAATTATTTGGAGATTGTATGGAAGACTAGTTAAAACCTTTAAACACATATATGCATACACACTGTGTATACTAATAAACACTATGCATTATTTATAAATGGTCTGGACTCTGATTGGTGAGTTACCTGCTTGTTGACCTCCAAGATAAAATCCTATCTTGGATTGAATATGTTAAAATAAAACTGGTTGTAGTTTGGGATTGATGCCAGCACATGCCAACAATGCCAACTGATTGGTATTGATCTTACCAGAAACAGGAAATCTATATATATAAAAGCGAAATGCCACGCATGCATCATCACAAAATTTCCAGAAATGTAAAACCTACAAACTTGAAATTTAGCACGTATGTTTCTCTTGACTTCTAAGTGCTCACTAAGAAAGGATTTTTCAAAATGACCATCAGAGCATTAGTGATAAAATGATCTGGGATAGATTATTTCTGAAAGATAAAATCACTGAATCCTGGAAGGAGTATTTTAGCAAACATATGGAGATATATGCTAGTGATATGTCAAAAGGTAAAATTGAAACAAAAGCTTAAGCTTCAAGAATAAATACATGAAAGAAAGTCATGAATGATGTGACAATATTGAAAATGATAAAAATTCAGAGGTAGAGTAACTGTAGACAGTATAAGTGAAGAAATGTTGATGTACAGCATATACAATATAGTTTATTTAGTGTTTGATAAGAGATTATCTTAATTTGTCTGTTTTGTTCTCACTTTCATTATTCCTCACACAGCTGTATTTCCTTAAGATTATTATGCAGAATTAAGTAATAATTAATATAGTAGTAAATAATATATCACAATCAATTTGAGGATCAGATTTTTATGATTTAGTGGGCTTTTATTTATGAAATGTTGAATATTAAAATAACATGTTTAAAACATTAGACATTAAAATAAGGTATAAATTCCAAATATGATATATGACATGATATATGATGGTAGATAGAAAGAGTAGATAGATGATAGATAGATAGATAGATAGATAGATAGATAGATAGATAGATAGATAGATAGATAGATAGATAGCAGATTTTGCCTTAGAGCCTCACCATTTTTTTCTCTTTCATGTCTTGGAAGCTATCAAAAATCAAAGTATTTGTCTTAAGAGTTATATTAAGACTCTGAGACTGACATGAACTGAAAGCAAAGGTAGTACTAATATTAACAGGCTCCTATAATCCCAAAACAACTGGTGCATCACTTAAACAACATTGGCATTGACAAAATCACCATCAGTCAATTTCAAAAGACTTTTTTTATTTGGAGCAGGTTACATCCTGCAATGATGCCTTTAACCACTATCAAGTATCCACATTTACCTATCCTATCCATCAGAAGAGATTGATAGTTAGATAAAAATGCCAAATCCAGTCTGAACATCTGTTTAATTGTGCAATGAACCATAATAATATTAATATTATTGATAATATTATCATTACTTAATAATATTATATTGATCATAAAATAAATGAGTAACATTCATCAGTACTGAATCTTTCTTTTGAATGTAAATGTTTTAAGAATTTTAATTACAATAGTAAAAACTAATACAAATAAGGAAAGAATAGAAAAGGGAAAGAAACAATAAAAATCGCAAAACATAAAAAATATAGTGAAGAAAAATATACAAAGAAATGTATTCCAACCTTCATTATATCAAATATAAATAAATTTGATATATTTTAATCACCTATAAGGTTAAACAGGTATTTCTTCAGCCCATATCTCATCCCTTTTTTCGAAGCAAATTGATAGAATATCAACTTTTCAATCCTGGCATCAGCACAAAGTCCATAAAAAGTTGCCAGAGCATTGCAAAAACAAAAAGTCTTACTTTAACCTTGATCAACTTTATTTTCCTTCCTTTTATGTCTAACAACCTTTCAATTAAATATTGTTGTCGTACTATTTCTCTTCGATTCTTCTATATCCCATCATATAACCCCTCCTTCACAACCCCTTCAAGGCTTTAACAAACCTCAATTGTAATAAATAAAATATTTTCCAGGTCATTGTTTATCACTTCCATTTCCCTTTATTTTTTAATTCCCTTTTAATTTTTTAATTTTAATGATTTCTTTCATAGATCCAGTAAAACATCCTTTTCTCATACTTCACATTCTGTATTTTGTCTGTCTTGTCAGGTAAAAATACTGAATCTTTTTCAATTTAAATAAATATCTTATTTAAGATAAGTCCTTAAAGGATATAAATCTTCAAAGTACATTTAAAACTGACAAACCTGTCAATCTTTAAGGTGCCACAAGATTTTATATTTCTTAACACAATCTTCCCTCTTTTCAAACTGATTGACAACCGTGAATTCAAATATTGTAGGCATTTACCGACACAAATTGATATATTCTGAAGAAAGTAGAAAACAGATTATTTATTATTAATTACAATAATCACAAGTTATTTGAATGTTAAATTATACACTTAACATAATACTACATTTCAGATTGCTTTGGTTCTGCATTTCTCCTTAAAGCCTTGCAAGAAGAACTTACATGTGAATGTTGCTGTGCATTTGCAATATAATGTAGTCAGTCATACAATGTTGAAATTCCATAAAGCCACTATGGTAATTACATTCTATGTGGGACAGTTTGTAGAACTTTTCATGTTCTGAGAGGACATTGAATTAAAAAAAAACCCATCCAAATGGAAAATAATATTGACAAAAGCTACCAATGAACACCCAAACAATTTAGTGGTGCATTTTGGGTACTAAGTAAAAAAAGAGGTGTCATTAAAATTCTCATCAAATCTCTGATGATATCTCTGATATCTAGAACAGTAGAATTTGATGAATGCTAAGTGTGATAAAAATGTACTATAATCCATTTGACTATAAGAATGTACTGTAAGTATAGCCAATAAGCTACATTGAAAACTGGAAGTTTCTGGTTTTCTTTTTCTGATTTTTTTCCCAAAACTGTGGTATAAAGTCAAGCACTTAAAATTAAACAATGGTTTTGCTCTTTATTTGACAGAGACTGCCTTATGCTCTGTTGCCTGAACAGTGGTACAAGCTTTGTGGCTGGTTTTGCCATCTTTTCTGTTCTTGGCTTTATGGCTTATGAACAGGGGGTTCCCATAGCAGAAGTTGCAGAGTCAGGTAAGTTACACCAATATATTTGATGGTCTACTTGAAAATGGGATTTGAAGATAAGTTAATTGCTCAGGAAAGAAGTTGGACATTTTCTATAAAGAGATATGATCCCATGCCATCAATTATATACATATAGGGAATATTCATAATGTGATCAATATATGAACAAATCTTCATTTATGTATCTAATTCCTCTTTATTTCACTTTCAGGACCTGGACTTGCTTTCATTGCATATCCAAAGGCAGTAACAATGATGCCTCTTTCTCCATTGTGGGCTACTTTGTTTTTCATGATGCTTATATTCCTTGGATTAGATAGTCAGGTACAAATCACAATTACTGTAAAACTATTATAAACATTGCAAATGCCATGCTCTGTTGGAGTCTGAATCTGAGAAGGAAGACAAACAACTGACAGGAAGTAGGAGTATGGGTCTGTTGGCTGTAGAGGAAACTGGGAAGGGCAAAGTCTGGCTGGGTAGAGCAGGGGAGAGGTAGAACAAGGGAGAGTTCAGGTAGAACAAGGGAGAGTTCAGAGGAAGACCCAGGCCCACCTCCTCTTCATCCTAGGGCATGCAGGGAGAACTGGAGAAGAGAGCGACATGAGTTGCATGGCTTATGGGGAAGGAAAGGGCCCTGATTCCCTTCATTAGGCACACCTGGGAAGAGAGTTTAAAAGAGATGCAAGCTGAGTATGGCATCTGTTGGGAACAAACGTGAGTTTATCTTGTGTTGACTTTGGTTATCTGCATTCCTGGCATCCTCCCAACTGGGTTGAATTACTGTCATTCTTTCATGTCTGGAATTGCCCTGCCGGACTAATTTTCTCATCTTGCCTTGATTGGAGTTATAGTTACAGTTTTGTTGACAATGTTTTGGACTTGAATCTCTGCAGCCAAATGCTATTCCTGGGAGAGTTTTTCTCCTGTCCAGAAGGTAACCAGAACATTGGGGGCAAAGTTGGAGCAAATAAAGGGACTCCTACTTATTATTTGACTGTATTGATGCCCCGGGTCATCACAGCAAACTAATTTCTGTGAAGGTCCATAAAATATAGAATTGCTACATAGTAAGAGTTGTTCTTTGCCAATATAAACATACATGACTTGTTAATACATCCAAACTGGTATTGTTTGTGAAATAATAAAAGAAAACAGAGAGGCAAATGTGTAATAACACGAGTTAAAAATAATGGGCCTCAATCACAGGCTAAACTTGATAAATTTAACAGGTTGACAATCAAGAGCTTAATAGAGAAAAGGCAATGAACCCAGTTTTCCCACTGGAGCCTTGGGTTCATTGGAAAACAGTGGTACTAAAAGAATGGAACTATGTACCAGCCACTAAGGTAGAGTCGAGAGATAGACATGTACCTGTTGAAGTCACTGACTTTTAGGACAGTGAACGAAAGAATTAAAAAATGTTTAATCACATTGAAGGATTAGATTTCAAGGACATATAATTGGTGCTGTTGAGTTTGAAGATGGGGATAAAAAAAATGGAGCACTGTCCTCAGCCCAGAATATCTCTTAAGTGCTGAATAATAGTTATTCACAGCACAGAGTCAAGAAATAAAACAGAATCTAGTGCCTAATTTTGTGCTGAGAAAACTATTAAAATCTGTCCTGTGTGTCTTTTTGAAGAATAATAAGGATGGTCGACTTCACTAAAACTAATCCAAAAACCAGCAGTATGCTTAATCAGAATCACAATTTGCCTCACGCTATGTAGTTTGAATAAAGCTTTCTATAGCATTGGGCTGTGAATGCTACAAAACATTTCATGCGCTGATTATTGCTATATAAATAGGAATATATTTGTTTGCCTTTTTTCTCTTTTTTATATAGTTCGTGTGTGTTGAAAGTCTTGTGACAGCAGTGGTGGATATGTACCCCAAGATTTTCCGGAGGGGATACAGAAGAGAAATGTTGATTCTAGCTCTTTCAGTTGTGTCTTACTTTCTTGGCTTAATCATGTTAACTGAGGTGAGATATATTTAATAACATTCACAACTATGAAGTAGGAAAAAAATTAGAATTGGGAATTCTATGAATCATGTTGGATGACTCATAAATGATTGGAACCAGAAATAATTATAAAAAACAGCTTTGGAATAAATTACCAATCATTTAGAAATATTAAATCTTCTTGTCAAATGTATTTTAATATCCTATAAAATGCTGGTCTTGATCTGAAAAGTCATTTAGGGAATAGGACCAGATTATCCCTTTCAACATGCCCTTCCCATTCACAGAGTGAATCAGATTTTTGTACATACAAAATCTCTCAAATCAGCAGATTGATTATGCTTTACTACAGACTGTTGTGAGTCGCCAAGAATCACCTAGATGAGATGAGTGGGGGAGGGGATGGATGACAACATGCAAAACAAATAAATTGAATTAATAAGAAAAATCATATTAGTAATCAACTATTGAATTGCCATTGACTGTATTTTTTATGACAGAGGCAAAAAGTACCATATAGTAATCATATTTCATAACATTAAATTGAGCTTAGTTTTATCCTGAGTTTAGCAACTTCTTTGTATTGGCTGAAAAAGAGTTCCAGACTGGAATAGGGTAGAATCTGTTTTAATCGCTGATGGATAACCTCTACCAAGAGACATGAAATTTGAACCCTCAGTTGCTTTTGATGTTGTTCATCAAGATTTTACTTCATTATCTTCACAGAATGGCTTAATTGGAAACCATCAGTTTACTTTAAAGAACAGTAACATCCTTCCATCCAAGATATATGATCTGAAGAAGACATGTCGGTGTCTGAGCTACTGTTACATTTATACTGTTGATTACATGTCTGCCATGATTGATATCTCATTTATGAAAACTATCATGAATTGAACAGGGAATTGGATTTAGCACACTAAATTATCCCTCCCAACACTGATTTTATGGCACTATCATAAAATTGGTGTTGGAAGGAATAATTTAGTCTGTTGAATCCAGCCATTAACCCCTCCACCCCACCCCAGTTTTTTCAGATATATTGATTGTTTAAAACGTTTTCCCTATTATTTTGAATTGATTTTATGGCTACTGTATGGCTACATCTTTGATGTATAGGAAATGTATAGTATTATAAATATTTATATAAAAGCAAGGTATAGAAATACCTTAAATAACCAAAATAAGTAACCTTAAAAAAATCTGATTGCTGAAGAGACATGTATTAGTGTCAGGTTTTGGTGGGGAGAGGTAATAGAAAAGGCATCAAACTCACGGTATCACATTGCCATCATATGATGTTTTACGATATTTTTACCTTCACGGAGGCAGGATGGGCAAGGCCTGTGCATGATGCATGACACATCTGGGCTGCCAGTTTGATGTCCCTGGTGTAGAAGATTCTTTCAGTGGAAAATATGCATGCAGCCATATTGGAGACATGTGTTTATCCCTACTTTACACAAGAGACCAAAGCCTTACTCACAGCGTTCAGCTCTATGTGACTGGAAAAGGATATGGGAGTTACATCACTATTATCACTCTCCAGAAAATATTATTTAGAGGCCTATGTTCATGATTCTGAGGCAAACCCAACTTATTTATTACTGCAGCTGCTTACCCAATTGTTTTGAATAGATTTTAGCAAAATCAGAAAAGAATTTTTCAAAGCACCCTGTTTCTATGTCTTTTGTTTCAAAGACTATAATGTTGTGCATTCCAGAATGTGTGATTTGCAAAGTACAATCAAGTTGCAATGTGTATCATGGTCCACCAAATGGCACTGTTGCATCATTTACTGTCATATAAGGTTTTTCATTACAATTTTTTTTGTCAAAAAAAACAACAACAAATCATTCAGTGAGTTAAATTTAGGGAGGAAATGTACTGCTGTTGAAAAGAACTGTAATATCTGCTCTGGTGCTGTGTAATTTCTCAGGAAAATTTTAAACGCTTTGCAAATTTTCTTGTTGACTGAATTTTACTTTGAGCTGTATTGCAGAGTGAACAGCAAGCATTTTATTAGATGTCTCTTACCTAAATTTACTGATGAAGGTTAGCTTTTAACTACTGTAAGGTAAATCCTTGCTGTGAGACTAATATTTCTACACTAAAGGAGGCGTCCCACAGTGACAATAATGCCTTTAAGGGAATAATTTTCCTCTTAACTTGGGCAAAGGAGAAGAATGTTGTATTTTCCTCCTTTCCAGGTACATGGTATCTCCCAGTGAATTCTATCTGAAAATAATCTTCACTTTTAACACTAAAATGTTACAAAACCACAACCTTTTTATTTTTTAATTTTCTTTTTCAGGGTGGAATGTATGTTTTCCAGCTGTTTGATTCTTATGCTGCTAGTGGAATGTGTCTTCTTTTTGTGGCTATATTTGAATGTATCTGCATTGGCTGGTTTTATGGTGAGTCAACGATTGATATTATTGCCTGAAATTACATAATACTTTTCTGGATAATTTGAATAATGTATTTTTGATATCAATTATTTATATCCTGTTTCTCATTAAAAATGTATCTCAAAATGTTAAATATACACTAGATATACATAGTCATCAGTATCTTTTCAAAAGAGTAGTTGGGGAAATTTTTCTGGCCTTCTGTAGAGAAAGGGTCATTCAGGGGCAACAAAACAAAATATTTAGCTTATCTTTGTTTGCCTCCATCTTTCTGGAATTCTTCCCACAGAAATTATTACCATAATTTACCTTGTCAAATAAAAATGAATGAATTGAGGCAAAATTTTAGGATTAGAATTGTCAAAGGGCATGGTTTAAGGATTTTCCCTTCTGATAAATATTGTTTCCCATATAACCATCCTTCTTTCTAAGCATTTAGGTGTTAAATACAGATTGCAAATTTCATGCCTTGACTCTTTTGTGACTATTTAATTAATTTGATACTTCTATAATTTATTTATTAAATATATATGCCGCCTCTCACTCTATCCAAAGAGACTCTGGGTGGCTGTGCTGTCTCACTCACTTACTCATGCATAATAGTGAATTAGTGAGTTTATTAATATTCCCCAGCAATTCCCTTCACCCAAAACCCAGAACTTTTCCAATTAAGTCCTGCCAAAAGCAGACCAATGCTAATCCACAAATCAATGGCCAATGAGTCTACAAGGCACTTGAAAGTTTCCCAAATGAAATAAACCCACCAGGCAAAGTTAAACCCACAATATAAAAGAGTTCAAGGGCAAGGGAAGTGTAAAGTTCACAAGGCATGATCAAAGTCAAGGCCTGGTATCAATCAAAGCAAGGAAGAATCACAACAGGAAAAACACAGCTAGGAAATAAGCATGTTGTTCCCAGCATTGCCACCATTTGTCTGCTGTGTTAAATAGCCAGCTTCTGGTGCAGCTCATTATAAAAAGGGTGAGGCTGCTTCTTCACAAGTAATTGGGATGCCTTAGCTGCTCCTGCCTTTACTCTGCCCTATGTGTTCTCGGATCAGGTGAAGAAGGCATCACTGATTGGTTGCAACTGTGTGGTTTCTCCACCTGAGGTCCTACTGCAGCTGTGCTTCAGCTAAATCCTTATCAGTTGGCTCCTCAGAGCCATTGACCAACTCCTTTCCAGACTTGTTAGAACTGATTCATCTTCCTCCCAGCTGACATCTGGAGAGGTATCTGGGAAACTGTCTGGGAAAGGAGTCATCATAATCGCTCACAATACCACAAACATAAAAATATAGAAACAATTCTAAATATAAGAAAAAAATTAAACTTACAAGAATTAAATACAGACTGTAGTAAATGTGTGAACTGCATAGAGTACTAAGTATATGAGATGCAGCCCTGTGTCTGAAATGCTCTTATAATAAAATAGTTCAGAAAGTTGAATTCACACTGAACTGCATTGGAGGAGGAATCGGTCAGGAACCAATGGCCCAGTATATTAAATAAAGTATGACTAAAGAGTGTCCCTTGATTTATTCAATTAATGCATTAAAACTGTATTGCAATTAATGCATTAAAACTGTATTGCTATAGTATACAAGCAAACATAATATTTTACTCAAGTAACTATTGCATGAATTGTAGAAGCCAGTTTGAAGCATAAACTATTATTATGTACATCTGAGTTAAAGTCAGATGTTGACCACAAAAAAATAATGGTTCAAATCAAGTCAATTTGGCTTGATTTTCCAAATTAATTTTAAAAAGAGTTTTTATGCAGATGCAAAAATATTTAAAATACTCAAACTCATCCAATTTTGATGGATTAATGTTTTAATACAACTTTCCAGTTTAATTTGGGAATTTTTTGTAGAGTTATTCAGTTTAGGTACATAGATGCTCATCATCTGCCAAAATAAGTGTTCAGTGAAATGCAAAAAATATCCCAACATTTTTCAAGAAAAATAGAAGATCTTATTGATTGATTGATTTTATATAGCTGCCCATTGTATTTTCATAAGTCCAGGTAGCTTACGAAGTTAAAACACAAAGATAATTTTAAAGAATAGCCAAAATCATAATAAAATAATTAAAAAACAATAAAACTATTAACAATCAGTAAACATGTGGGAGAATGCCATTAATTTCCCCAACAGACTCTAGACTACTGTTACTGGATCCCTAGGACAGATAGCAAAGCCATGTCTTCAGGACTTTCCAGAAGTCCAACCAGGTCAGGACCAGTTTGACTTCAGGCAACATGATCTCCCAAATAGTGAGTGTTGTAAGAAAAAGATCTCTCTTGGGTCCCATCAAATGGCATTCATTTGTGAATGGGACTTATAACATGTGGTTTCTGCCAGACTGGGATGGAAAGATATGATTGAGGAGATGATAATCCATCTCCATGCCATTCAGGACTTTATACATATCAGCACCTTGAATTGAAGTCCCAAACAAACTGGTCATCAGTGCACTTGCTGAACAGAGGTGTAATGTCTGCTGATCTATGGTACTGTCAAGTGATGGGATTCAAATTTTTTTACTACTGGTTCTGTGAGCATGGCTTGGTGGGCATGGTGTGGTGTGGCTTGGTGGGTGTGGCTTGATGGGCATGGCAGGGAAAGGATACTTTAAAATCTCCACCCACCTGGGGGAAGGTTACTGCAAAATCTCATTCCCTCCCCACCCCACTAACCTGCTTTCCAGCTCCATTCCCCATGCAGGGCAACAAAAAAAGTCCCAGCTGGGACTCAGGAGGCAGAGAAAAGATGGGGGCAGGACCAGTCAGAGATGGTATTTGCCGGTTCTCCAAAACTACTCAAAATTTCTGCTACTGATTCTCCAGAACTGATCAGAACCTGCTGATACCACCTCTGGGTACAATAATACTTTTCAGTGATTGTCTTGTATGACAATTGTTCAGAGCTTTGATAGGGATGAAGAAGTAACATTGCAACGAATCCTTGCATGTATAACCTTTGCAGTCCTTTGAAGCAAATAAAAGTTGAAGTAAGATTGTAAGCATAGTTGAATTTTCACTTAGTGAACTTCAGTCACTTAGACTTAGTGAACGTAAGCCATTTAGACTTATTAACCATATTCCTGGTTCCAAATGTATTCCCCAAACCCTAAGCCACTCAGTCTTGCCAGCGTTGAACTAAAGCCTGTTGTTCCCCATCCAAACTCCTACAACCAAGGACCAAGATGGGACATCAGTATTACTGCTTACTTCACCGGGGCAGAAATATACAGCTGACACCATCAGCATACTGATGATATTTTACCCCATGGCAACAGAATACCTCTTCCAATGGCTTCATATAGATGTTAAACATTTAATAAAATGTCTTAGCATGATATTTTTGCTGTTCTTTTTCCCTTTGTCTATTCATCCCCTTGGAGCCTCTCTTTATCTTTGACAATAGGTTCCATCTGGTTTTGGGGTTACATTTGGAAGGTGGGGGCATCAGGAAGCTTTATGCTCTTCCCTACTCTTGTGGCATTACCTCATGATACAGTATTGTTCCCAGGTGGCTCCAAAGAAAAATAAGAGTGACAGCCTTGTACATCCTTTTGTCAGATGTGACACAATAGACATCATGCCAAGAGCATTCTCGGCGGCCTAAAGCAGCACACGAAAGAACTGTATTGCTGTAGCTGATGTAGTTACAGCTGTACCAGACCCAGTAAATAATGGGCAATGTCTCTTTCCAGCAACAGCCACATTTTTAGCAGCTGCCTTTGCCTTCCATTTTCAGGCATTCATTGACAATCACAGAGAAATGGTGGATCTCAGAAATAGTGTATATAAACGTCTGTGTCACTACAGCATTCCAGAAGCATTGTCACTAGATTGAAACTAAAGTGTTCATGGATGCACACCCACTCTTTCCTCTTTTTGGTTTGCATAGGAAGCAATCGGTTTTATGACAACATTGAAGATATGATTGGGTACAGACCACTGATAATGTTTAAATGGTGTTGGATGTTGCTTACTCCTGGCATTTGTGCAGTAAGTAATAAAACATGTGATTAATACGAAAACACAATTAGTAAGATTCTGGCAAGATTTTCAAATTATTTTGTAGAAGTAGATAATACAAGGAGAATGCAACAAATCTCAAGTGGTTAAATGAAAAAAAAATGAAATATTCTTCCATTTACTTAGCTATTTTTTAAATTGATTGTGTTATATTAGATTTTTAAATTTTTTTTCCTAATGCACCCCAATTCGGGCAAGTCATTGTTTCTTGCCATATTTAATGTGTGTGTGTACCTTTGAGTAGGTGTTTACTCCTGGCAGCAGCCTGGACAGGCCCTAAGTTTTTTGGCATGATTTCAGAAGTAACTTGCCATTGCCTCCTTTCTAAGGCTCAGAGACAGTGACTGGTCCAAGGTGATGCCTTGGTGCCTAAAGACAAGAACTCAGAGCCTCCCAAGTTCCAAGCTGATGCCTTAACCACACTGTTTCTTTATATATTAATTCATATTGCAATAATAGACTACATAAGAGATTTAACTTATATCTAAGTACATGGCATTTCCTATATGGCATAGGAGTTTACTAATCTGCCTTTAAGAAGCACTTGGACAAGGCTGTGGTGGACTGAATCCTAATTGATTCACATAAGACTTGTCTCCAAATCTTGCTGTATCCTTCCCTCAATTCCTGGTAAAACTAACTTGGTTTGATGGCACTAACCATTTCACAGTGCCACTGATATACCCCAAAAAAATTGATGGATTTATATATACATACAGACAAATGTGTGAATGGGGGTGGATATGCACATAAGCATGCATATAAACACATTCATAGAAGGGTCTTTGACAATACACCACAGCCACTCTCCATAGCCAACTTGCCATGGCCAGTTTGCCGTGGCCAACTCACTACAAGACAATTCTCCACAGCCAACTCACTGCAGGACAGAAATAGTGGAATAGAATCATTAAAGAAAAGATGCAAAAGGAGGGACAGAATGAAATGTAAATAGCAAAATTTTTAAAAATCATTTGTTTTAAATAAGTATATTATTAAATTGTTCCGCAGTGAATTGTTCCACAATGAGTTGGCCGGGGCGAGTTGTCCTAAAGCAAGTTGGCCATGTGAGTTGGCCATAGTGAATTGGCCATGGGAAGTTGTCCCATTCTGTTCACATACATAAACAAACATACTCCCTATATATACACATACATACATACAAATGCAAGATTGCAAATAATATAAATGGATGATTCAGAGATATTTTTGATTGCAAATAATATAAATGGATGATTCAGAGATATTTTTGAAGTGATAAAATAATAATGAAAACCTGATATCAACACAGACAGTGATGTATGACTGTGGTAATTTTCACAACAATTTAACAATGTTTTAAAGTTCATATGAAATTTATATGCATTTTACATATTCATTCAAATATATGTGTATCTGTATAAACATATTTATGTGTGTTTTCACAAATTATGCAGGTGATTTTTATGTTATAATGCATTTTCTGTATATACCCATATATAGTTGTGTACATTTTGAATATTGTGTGTTAAGTTGTATATATAATATATGCATTATTGTAACAATGTTTTATTGGAGAAATGCATGGCAGCAAAACATGTGCAGAATTCTCAACTCCATACTGTCCTGAACACATCAAACTGCTGTGATTTAGCTATTTCCAGAAGTAAATATTCCAAACTTGAAGTGGTTTCAGGCATATTGAGCGTTCTGATATTTTTCTCCAGGTTGAGGCCACCTGAAATTGTATATATTGAAATATTGTGAGAGGTTTGTGAGACATAGGAAAAATCATCTCAGTAGTATGCAAATGGAAACATATTCTGCTCACAAGCCCAAAGTCAATCTGCACAAATGCAACTTGTAACCAAATTGAAAAGAAGTCTTTATGTCTTTGTTATTTAAATTAAAGCTCATTTGGATTTCAATGTGAAATCTGGTTCCTTTGGGTAAAAAAAAGAAACAGATTCAAATTATGTAAGTGTTGAAATTGAAAAAAACAGCAGTGATAGTTTGCTGTCTGTCTGTCTTCCAAAATATGACCTACTATATTAATTTACCAGGATGAAGGAGTTTCCTAAGCAAGATTTCTCTGTCTTTTTTTCTCAAAGATATGTAACACATTCCTCCTTATTTCAGGGAATCTTCATATTTTTCCTGGTGAAATATAAACCTTTGAAGTACAACAACGTATATATATACCCGGACTGGGGTTATGGTATTGGATGGATGATGGCTCTCTCCTCCATGGTCTGCATTCCTTTGTGGATCTGTGTAAAACTGTGGAAATCAGAAGGAACCATCTTGGAGGTTGATGCTTCTTTTTATTACAAAACAGTTTGATGTAATAGATGAGCAGTTCAAGATAGAAGCCCAGGAAGAAAAATTAGAATATACATCTTTCAGTGAATCCTGAATGAACCTACTGTTGGCAGTACTTCAGAACTTATGGACTTCTGACTACCTGAATTTGTGCCCTATTATTGTGATACAACAGATGCAGGTGTCAAATGTTATCAATCCATTTATTAATTTATCCTGGATTTGAGAATGGGTTACTGAGATATCTGAGGAACAACCAAGAGGCAACTTGGGAGGGTGAAAAAGTGGACATTTTTGTTGCCTAAACAACATGTTTACATTTTAGGAGGATTACTTTAGTATTTTTTTAAAATAATCACAAGCCTATTTATTCCACGGTGTTCAATTGAGGGCCACAAATGAATAATCTCTATTATGTTGTTACAAGTGTTAGGGATAGTTTATATAATGTTTATATGTTGACACAAGCATAAAAAAATATTTCATGAAATAATTTAAAACCAAAATGTGAAGGAAGGAGGGAAGAAAATTGAGGTAACAGTAGAGTAAGCTTCTAGTAAGAAGTGAGAACTGTTAGGTGGGGAATATTCAGAACTGGAGAAGACATTCTTTTATGCACATCATAGCAACATTATTTTTATCTTAAGCAATCTATTCGGGAATGAATGGAGAATACATTTCTAGGGCTGTGTATGCCTCAGATTCACTTCCAAAAAGGTGCTTTTGAGTATGCTGTTCTTTGAACACATAACCTGACTNATAGCAACATTATTTTTATCTTAAGCAATCTATTCGGGAATGAATGGAGAATACATTTCTAGGGCTGTGTATTCCTCAGATTCACTTCCAAAAAGGTGCTTTTGAGTATGCTGTTCTTTGAACACATAACCTGACTGTACCTGTCACTACAGTTGTCTAATCCTGGAAGGAGATGTGACTGCTCTAATGAGGTATAGACTGGTGCTGCATTCATCCTCCCATGCTGTCTGTCACATTTCTTCCAAATCAAGCCAAAGCCCTCATAGCCATATTGCTTGCTTGCTTGCTTGCTTGCTTGCTTGTTTGCTTGCTTGCTTGTTTGCTTGCTTGTTTGCTTGCTTGCTTGCTTGCTTACTTACTTACACACAAACACACACACACACACACACAGAGAGAGAGAGAGAGAGAGAGAGAGAGAGAGAGAGAGAGAGAGAGAGAGAGAGAGAGAGAGAGAGAGATTTAAATTTGCACCATGTAACACCAAAATATATTATGAAGTTAAACCCTGATATATTCAAGATCCAGTGCTTCAAAAGGGCAATATATGTGAACTAGGTTTTATTGAGTTGGCATGATTATAAGAATGACCAAAATATCTAATGGCTTTTTTTATTTGCTTCCTATTTTCCAGAGATTCAGAAAACTAATTGTAGCTAGCCCAGATCTGAAAATGAGAGGAAAGATCAGAGCTGGTTCATATGTTGCTACAGCAAATGACTACGATGCCAAACTGAAAGGTGATGGCAACATTTCAGCCATTACAGAAAAAGAGACACATTTCTAAATGAACTTTCTATTATTATTTTTTTTGTAAAATTGAAGACATAAATAAATGAATGAATACTTCACTTAATTATAGAAAGCAGCTTGTTTTGCACAACTTTATTAACACATTAATTTTAAAGTGAACTTGTATAATTGTTTAAAAGTGATTTTTAATTATTATATAAGTAACAATTATATATATAAATATAAATATATATAAAATGAAATAGAATTCTTTGTTAGTGATGACTTGTAATATTGTGATTCCAGTGTTTTTATAGCTCTTAGAAGGATCTGTGTAATCTGTTGTAAAACGTTTACACTTTTTAAAGGCATGTGTTGTATAGTTACTACACCCTCTAATTTGTAGCATGTCGAACCGTTTCAGCTTTTACTGTATGTATATAAAGGGAATCACAATGTCACTATGTTAGTATCTATAAGGGTACTTTCTTCAGATATGTAGCTTTGTTTAACATCTAGCTTCCTGAATTGGGGCCTGATCCAATACTATAGATGTTGATCTAAATCTTTCTGTGGATCACCAGAGTTATTTACTGGAGCACTGATCACTTTCAATCATGCTTGTGTATTGTTAAGTAAAGAAATGATACAAGCCTACCTTGGCCAGGCCAAACATTGACAATTGGCAAGCCTGTTTTCACAGGTTTTGAGGCAATGCTTTTCTGCTCAGCCTTTTGAATCCAATTTCTGCTTTGGACTTGTGTTGTCTTGAATAACACACTCCACATCTCATGGAGTCATCCTGGAAGCTTTTGGGAATTTCATCGGCAGCCTCTTCAATGTATGTATTCAAATACAAGAGATCTAGCTTTGAGTCAGTGTGATGGATATAAGGTTTCCCTTAGGATTACAGAATATATATTTTATTTATGAAAAGTAAATGAGGAAATGCCTTCTCTAAACTTGTTTGCCTGACCTACTTAACATACTTACAGAAATGAGGTGAAGACTCATTTGAATTATATTTTCCTGAATTCTCATAGAAATTATTTTTATACATAAAAAGCTATTAAGATGCTATAATATTAATAGAGTTGCTGTATGAATGTTATTCCTCTTTGTTTGATCCTAATGATCACATAAACTATCTCAAGTGTTTTGCATTTGACTTTTGATTTCTTTTTAACAGAGAGGCATGCAGTTTATGTATGTGACATTAAAAGAAAGTCATAGTACAATGGTAGGAAATAATGTTTTCAGTTCTCTCCAAATTGGTAATCTCTTGAGTCTGCCATTCCTACAATGCCAATTAGCATGCTTATCTGCTGGCCAGAGATTTGGGGAATTCTACTTCTGGCTTATTTGGAGGAAACTGGTTAAAGATGGGTTCTTTCATAAGTAGCTAGCAAAAATTACTGTACATGAAAAACTGATATATGCAAGTATATATAAGGCATTTAATAAATGCTTTAATTTTAATAAATCTCTACATTGTTTCTTGTGCTGTAACACTAGGGAAAAATCTACCAGTTATAACATAGTCGATAAAATTACTTGAAAGGTTAATCTAAAAAGATAATTTTAAAAATAACTAAACCATATTAAGACACTTTGAACTCTAGGGTCTAATATCATTTATTACAGAAAAACTATCGGAAGAATGGATTTCATTTAAATATTGTTGAATTTGATCAGCTTTTTTTTTTTTTGCAGCTTCTATTGCTGATTTNCAGGCTTTTTTTTTTTTGCAGCTTCTATTGCTGATTTAAAAAAAAAAAGCAGGAAACATTCAGACAGTTTCAGTTAAGAATCTTTAAGTAGAATGTCACTAAAAAAACCCCACAATGAATTATATGCTTGAGGTTTTTTATTAGAAGACACTTCTGAAGAAGTGAGTGGTGATACAAAGTGGGAAGGTTCATACATACCAAAAATATATATACTTTTAGTAAGGTAAAAGCACATTCAAATATGCTCTATATTATTTTCATCTCTTCTGTCAAATCTATTGAACTAATTACATCTCATTATTCAAGGAAGAGGAAAGGTGCAATGTAACAAACCCTTGCAGTGTCACCTAGATTCTATAGATTTCAAAAAGAACTGAAAAAGCCAGTCTTTATATCATGCATGATTTGATTTTTAAAAAAATTATCTTGACAGCAAAATGTGATAAATCTGTATTATTGACTTTTTATTTATCTATATTTTCTTCATAGACAATTACCTATTGCTAGAATCTATGTGTTGCCTGTTTCAAGTTATAGATGTGGTAAGTATCAGGCTTTTTTTAAATAAAAATAAGAACAAAACAAGTTGTTAATGTAGAAGGTAGTCTGTATTCTATGTTCCTCCTTATGAGTTCCTATTATTACATGTGAATTACTATAAGATACAAATTTAAAATAATGTAATTTAAAATTCTTCAGTATCAATGGAAAGTTCTCTAAAATAATTTAACATATCAAAACTATTCATGTTTGGGTATTTTTAAAAATGTGAAGTAATTGTCTCAGAAATTATTGCTGTCACATCTACTAATCATAATATAGTTTTTTTCCAGGTAATGTAACCTGTCTTAAAATTAAAGAAACCTTTAGCCAATCTTATGCAGACATAAATTCCATTGCATTCAAAAGGCCTTCCTATCTGGTAAACATGAAGAGGAGGACCTGTTTTTCATTGTCTTGAGATGATTTGCTGATATGGATTGTCACATGTAGAATGTTGCTTTCGTCCAGATGCCCCAACTCAAGAACTATTCTGTGAATATGATTCCTATTTGCTGCTATTCACCAATAGCTTTACACACATTCATGTGGTTTGATATGGTCTAAATCAATGTTTCTTATTTGATGTCCTTGTTAATTTCCACATTTACTACTTGATCCATTTAATTCGTAGAGTTCTTTTTGAATGTATTGCTGGGAGAATTTGGTTCAATTTTCTGATTATGGACTTTTTTTTCTGGGACAAAATGTGAAGATGATAATCAGCAATGGCATTGTGATAACTTCTTTTGATGTGCAGTAGGAAACAGTAATGCTCATTTTTGAAGTATATGCAGTATTATTCAAAAGTAAAGAAGAGCTGAGATTTATGTACACTTTTACACAAAAGTTTTATTTGGTATTCAAGGAAGCACAATGTTTTATTTGCTTACTTTTTAAAAAAATTAAAGAAAATGGGTAAACGTGCAGTTCTTGCTTTACTTAATCCACTGTGTACTTGGTGTACCTGTATTTATCATGGAAACAATGCAAAAGTGGTTTGCTATTCAGTATACCTGTGGAACTGCTGCATTCTCTGAATGTTAGTCTGTTCTATTTGGCAGAAAAATAAACAGTATTCATCACAACAAAATAAAAAAATGCCGCTTTAGAATTTGATTCTTGAATAGAATCAGTTTATTCCATTTCAGCCAGCACTGATTGAACTCTTAGTATTAATCAATGTGTCACTTGAATGGTTCATAATCATACCTTTTGGTCAATTTGGCAACATACAAGTCATTCTGATAAGGAGATGAACATATACTTCTTAATGTATTAATATAATATATCAAAAGAAGAGCAAGGCCTTTTTAAGTCTATCTCCATATATCACCCCTTTGACATTCAATATTCACATAATGTACAAAGTTATTAATGAAGGAATACTATCTCAAGTAGCTTTAAGTGCAAAAAGTAACCATGGATTCTTTGCAAACGAATGCCTGCAGTAAATGTATGGATGTAAGACATCAAAAAGGCATTGGATGAAGGCAATGAGGCAAAAATGTGGCCCTTACACATGTTAACTTACAAATTATTACATGATTATTGTCCTTAGGAACATTTAACAACACAGTGGTCTAGAGGTGAAGATGCTTGCCTCCCACTCAGAAGGTTGACAGTTCAATCCGAGGCAGTAAGAGATGTTTCTCTATCAGGATGCAAAGAAAAAATATCTGCTGCAAACTCCATGTAGGCATCAGGAATGGCATCTGGCCAGTAAATGATCAGCTCCATTCAGTCTCCCCGAGCATCTCCTCCCGAAGCAAAGAATTACAGGGTCATAGAAAGATTTTTAAAAAGTTGTCAAGTATGAAAGTTGTTTTTGAAGATAAATGATTATACTTTTTTTCTCTTTCTTACACCACTTAAATTTTTAAAAATAAATTTTAGGAACTGTATGATAATTAACTAACTAATTGGCTGAAAAACAGTGTGGGTAAATTATTTAGACAGTTGAATTGCTAAAAATAAGTCTTGTATTATTACTGATCACCTGACAGTAAAATGATATTTTTAATGCTCTAGAAAACTGTTAATTATTATCTGCAAATTATTTTTTCCCATATATGCAGTTAATGCAAATGGTTTTCTTACTGTGTAAGACTTCAAAGTGTTAATAGTAAATGCCAGGTCTGTCTTCAATAAAATCACATTCATTCACAAACTGCTGTGACTTTCAGATTTGCAAATTTGATGTTAGCCTTACCTGGTAGACTGAGTAGGAAACACAACCAGATAAGCTAAAATTCTTCATCATTGTTAAACTACATAAACAAAATTTTGAAAGTACAACTTTCCCACTACCACCTTTACAGTCCAACAACTTAGGTAAGTCCCTTCTGAGTCTCTTGTTCCACATTCTATGTAGCTGCTCTCTCTACTCTAGCTGATCCCTAATATCTCTTTACCCCATCTCCCAAGGTCATTGCCATATGCCATAGTATTTTTCTGGATTTCCTACAGTTTGGGGATTCTAGGTACTACCTTCCCATGATTCTGTCCTTTCCTCTAGGGTGGTTGGTACTCAAGGCAAAGGAGAGGTCACTTATGGTTGCTCACTGATTAAGTGCCATAGAGGTCAATCCTCTCTCCTCAAGTTTTTAACATTGACATGAAGTCATTGAATAAACCAGTGTAGTTTTATCATACACCAACTCTAAGTACAAAATCATCCTAGGCTGACTAAAGACCCTTTCCTAATGTCTAGAGGCAGTAAGAATTAGGTGGGACAAGACATTCTTATATTAAAAACTAATAAATTGAAGTGACTGTTTATATATCAGGGTTCTATGCCTTCAGTGGTTTTTTGCTTTCTTTTTTGGATGGGAAGATTTCTGAAAAAGCAGGCCTGAGGACCTTTGACTTTGCAGTCTTCCTGGATTCATAGTTTCTGTTAAACCAGCAGACGAAATTGTGGGTACTTTTCCTCAACTTCAACTGGTGCATCAGTTACCTGGAGCAGAGAACCTGGTTGTAGTGACTCATGCTTTTGTTACTACAAGACTGGACTACTACAATATACAATACGGTGGTACCTTGGTGCTGAACTGCTTCAAAACTCTTTGAATTTGGTAGTACTTGATAACATTTTGATGTGAAAATGTTGTCCTGGTATTCAGCATTTGTTTGGAGCTTAATGTGTTACAAAAGGAAGTGGGAATAGTCACAGAGGGCAGTCAGGAAGTTGATCATGCTGGGAAGGTTGCTTCAAAAGGACATGGAAGACAGCTGCAGAAGGCAGAGAAGAAGTAGACCATGCTGGGAAGGTCACTGACATATGAAAAGGGATATATAGGAATTCCTTCCCAACTGAAACAAAGGGTAAAAACAAAGGGATAAGTCAGATGATTTGTTTGGTACTCATCCTTTTGGCATGCCTCCCAGAACAGAACAGAACAGAATAGAATAGAATTCCTTTATTGGCCAAGTGTGATTGGACACACAAGGAACTTGTCTTGATGCAAATGTTCTCTGTAGTTGAAATAAATAAATAATTGCCATGTATATGAAGAACTTTGAACTCTCTGCCAAGACTGTTTACCAGGATGTGGCCACTGCAGGAGTTTTATTCAGCACTTTAATATCCTGACCTTATCTAATTCATGCATACAACTAGGAATGAAAGGAGAGTTATTTTTGTTCTCTTGGGGTTCTGAACTGAAAACAGTCATCTTCTAATTCTATGGGAATACTTAGCTGACTTCTATATCACAGCAAGAATAAAATCACAATGCAACATTTTGGAATTTTATTTCCTATAATATTCAATCTGTACACATAATCTGTGTGTAGGAGAGCTGGATTTTATTCACAGACCAACTGAATTATGTTTTTCCATTATTTGTTTACTTGATGTTACAACAAATAAGCTAAGATAGAAAATATGGAGTACTTAATACCAAATGTCTGAGCAAGTATCTATCTCTGCACTCTGGATGAGTTAAGCAATATATTTATTATTATTATGAGGAATCTGAGTAGATATACTTTTCACTGTGTAGAAGATTATGAAGATCATTATGGATTTTGTTATATAAATATTGCCAAAGCATGGAATAAATTCTCTTTGTAGTTCCTATTTATTTTCCATTGGCAGCAAAAGGTACTTCACTTGAAATGCAAATAATCAATGGGGGACTAACTCCTTTCAATCCACCATACAATATTGAAAACCTGGCTATAGAGGAAAGCACAGATTTTTTTAAAAAAGTAAAGAATAAATCATTGCAATGATGCCAGAAGCTCTTAGGTGCTTATGGTTCTTTGCAGATGTGAGGCATATAACAGACAATACACAAACAGATGATAGATTTTCATCCACTTACCCCCATCACATCTTGAAATCAAGACTAGTGTTTGGTATAAAAAACAGGATTATCAGTTCCTGAATAAAAAGTGTATTAATAAATATCAGATGCTGCAAGACATCACAGATGCCAGAAATTATGCTGAATGGTATGAGGTACTTTATTAGGCAAGTATTGAAATCTTGCAACAAGACTGCAGTTCAGAGTAATTTCCTATTTCCAGTATTGTGGCCTTGCTGGCATGGCATATTTATTAGTGTACATTTAACCATGGTTTGTTCAGTTAAGCCTATTATATGGATTTGTACAATACTAAAAAGTAAACTAATGACACTAACCCAGGGGTGGGATGCTTCTGGTTCTAAAGAACCGGTAGCTTTGAAGAGCAGCAGACACTGAACCGGTTCTGTGTTTGCTGCTGTTTGGCCCACCCACCCACCTGGGCTCTTACCTGTCCTTTATTTCCTGCTTTTTNACTGAACCGGTTCTGTGTTTGCTGCTGTTTGGCCCACCCACCCACCTGGGCTCTTACCTGTCCTTTATTTCCTGCTTTTTCAACCTCAGCTGCTTTGCAAGCCACAGCTGAAGTTGAAAAAGCAGTGAAAAAGAGGCTTTTCAAACGCTGTGCACCATGCACAGCGCTTTTCAGTTGTCTGGGCGGCACAGCTGATGTTGTTTTTACACACGTGCACAGCGTAGTCACTGAACCAGTAGTAACACTGGTTGAATCCCACCATAGTCACAATTTGACCATAGTCACAAAATATGCTAGGATAAACTATGATCTGCAGGTTGATAGCAATTGTTTTTTTCTGCAGTTCTAAATATCCATTGAAGTCCATGTCTGTCTTGCAGAACCAAACCAGACAGTTATAGAGGTGCAGATGATAGACTCAATAATTCCTGTGTGGAACTGTATCAGCAGCTCCTTGGGCAGTTTGAGCTTTCTGAGTTGGCTTTTTTTCTTTGTTGTGCTTTTTGATCATGTTTTTAATGTTAGGTGTCCATTTGAAGTCTTGAGAACCTAGAAATTTAAATTAATGATAAAAGCTAGAATATAACCTAGTTTAAAAACAAGAATGTTATGATACTTCATAGTTAACATAGTTCTATATTCCACACTTAAAAATTCATAGCTCTAAGCAGTGGTGGAATTCAAATTTTTTTACTACCAGTTCTGTAGGTGTGGCTTGGTGGGCATGGCAGGGGAAGGAGACTGTAAAATCTCCAGTCAGAGTGGTATTTGCCAGTTCTCTGAACTACTCAAAACTTCTGCCATCGGTTCTCCAGAACTGGTCAGAACCTGCTGAATACCACCTCTGACTCTATGGATTGTAACATTTGTGGGTGGGTGGGGGAATGCTGGAGCAAATTTGACAAGCAAATCACAGAAAGTTCCTCTGCTAAAATCAGTCTCAAACTGGTGTACCTTCTACTACAATCCAGTTACTTTATGGGAGCAGCAGCCAATTATTCATATAGCTGATCTTTCTAAAGTTAGACCCATCCATTTCTTATAAATCTTATAGGCTTGAATTTGTCAATGTCATTTGCCCATGGGAGGAAAAGCACAGCTAGAGTAGATAAAACAGGAGTGTAAAAATAAATAAGCAGGCTTATTTAACTGGTAGGGAAGCTTCCTGGTCCAGCTGGATTCTTCCCTCAAACCAGAGGTGGTATTCAGCAGGTTCTGACCAGTTCTAGAGAACCAGTAGTGGAAATTTTGAGTAGTTCAGAGAACCGGCAAATACCATCTCTGACTGGAGATTTTGCAGTATTCTTCCCCTGCCATGCCCACCAAGCCACAGCCACAGAACAGGTAGTAAAAAGAATTGAATCCTACCACCGTCTCAAACCCAATTGCCATCAGCATCCACTGCTATTGGAGAGAGGATAAAAATTAAAAGATTTTTCCAGAAGTCTGTTCCATTTGATTCTTTCTTAACTTCAGAAAGCCATTCAGCCTTAACCATGTGTCTGCAAAATGCCCTTGAGACGTGGATGGCTCGGTTTAGGAAAGGGTGCCTCCCTTGTGACGGGTAGTCTTCACTTCTTATTGAGACATATTTTGGGATTTGGATACAGGAAGTCCATTCTCACAGTGAGTAATACTATGTCAGTTTCCATTAGTTCCTTTTATTTACATATAGTTATTAATTTAGCCTTAGAGAAAAAGACTCACACTGTGCCAAGCACTACTTCAGCTTCAGTTACTAATATTTTGTTTGATTATCCCCTCAAGATTTGAAAGACAGAGCACATGCTATTTTTACTGATGCACTTATTAGCATATTATATTTTTTAAAGGGACCAAATCTAAATGGAACAGGTTGCATCATTTCTATGGGAACTTTCTGGTGTCAGAGCATCCTTGGGGATCAGTGAGATTCCACAGGCCCAGTGCAGCCCTCAGACATCTCCTGTCCCCCTTCCCCCATGACTGATTTTCCTGTTACACAATCAATATTAGACAATGGTATTCTTCTTTCAATTTCCTACAGCAGCACCCTTTGTATTATAGAGAAAATCACTATATAAAAATAAAGTGGTATTTGCCTAATGGGACACTCAGTTCAGCATGACTGTTGTCGTCTGCTGCTAATAAAGAGGTGACCACAACTGTCGCCACACAATATTGAGAATAGATGGCAGTGACAGGACAAGACAAGCCCCCTATAATTGCCATTCTTGTATTTAAAACTTGATTTTTAATGAGAGCTATTTTAATAGATCCTGCTCTGATATAGCTGCTGTATATACATTTAAGGCAACTCCAGGTGCACAGCCCTGTCCAATGTACAGGATTTTCCCCCATAACTCCATAGAGAAGATGGTTCTGAGTTTGGAAAACCCATTCCCTGAAAATCTTCAAGCAGAATAACTTTTAGCATCTGTGGGATTTATTTTAGATAAGCCTCCTTTTAATTTTTCCATCAGCAGATTGAGTCCAGATATTTATTTCTCTCCTTTCTGAGGCATCAAATAAGAAAAGGGAAGGATTCCACCTTTAGTTTAGAAACTTGTTTACAACTTGTCCTTATTAAGAAATAGTGTGGAGGCAAATAATGATTGTGACTTCTAGAATAATACCCTCACAGACACACACACACACACACCCCACAGCCAATACTCTGTTGGTCTTTAGAAAGGCAGTAAAAACTTTTTTCATGCTTTATGGCCAAGAATGATTCATATGTAGGGTAGTTTAAATGAAGTTGTTTATTTTGATTTTGGAAAAAGAGAGAGAAAGAAAGTGTGGGAACTCATGTATAATTCGGTACATGGAAGCTTACCGTGTTTCTCACATAATAAGGCTGGGGCTTATTTTTTTTTTACCCCTGAAAAAACGGCTAGGCCATCTTTTCGGGGGTGACTTAATTTCCTCCCCCACCTAGAGTGGCCTATACGCACGTATCTCTCCATGAGGCCGTTTCTATCGGCCGATCGAAAGCTCCCTTGAAGACAGAGTCCCCAGCTGCTTCAGGGTGAGGCGTGGCTGCCCCTGTCCCCTCACCTTTAGGGCAGTCTCTTTCTGGCTATGGAAGCTCCCCAAGTGCACTCAACAGCCACTTCGATCATCTGGTAGAAGCGGCCTGGGGTGAGCACACGCGCACACTCCCCTTGCCGCAAGGCCACTTCTACCGGCCGACCGAAGTGGCTGTTGAGTGCACTTGGGGAGCTTCCATCGCCAGAAAGAGACTGCCCTAAAGGCAAGGGGACAGGGGCATCCACGCCTCGCCCCGAAGCAGCTGGGGACTGTGTCATCAAGGGAGTTTTCGATCGGCAGATAGAAGCGGCCTCACAGCGAGGGGAGTTTGTGTATGCGCTTGCCCCAGGCCGCTTCTACCGGCCGATTGAAGTGGCTGGTGACTCTGCCTTCAAGGGAGCTTCTATCGGCTATCAGGGTATTCTAGCCTAGGCTACCTTCAGGGCATTCCTAAAGACAAGTTTTCTCCCCCCCACACCCGCCCTTTCCCCCCATTTCTCTTCACCTCGTGTAGTTCTAATGAACGATGTAAGAAATGGCGGGGAAACGTATGGTTTTAATAGGCCTAAATTTAGGGCCGTCCCGAATTAAAGTGGAGTACGGATCTTTAGTACGACCCGGAAGGATTTGGTGGAGGCCGTATTGTTGGAGAAATATGTTGCATAATGTTGCATCTGCATTTGTTTGCTCCAAGAGTTTCAGGGAAAGTATAATGTATATACCAGCAATTTTCAACGAGTTGTTTGTGGAACCCTGGAGGTTCTGCAGATCTTTTTATTTCACCGCCATGAGGTGTAAACTATTTTTATAATAATTCTAAGACCTTATTTGATCTTTCAAGTGAAAATTATTACTTTGGAATCTATGTACCCACCACTCTGAACTGGCAGCACTTTCCCAATACTTAGCCTTTTCTGGTGCAATTGGCGGTGACAAAAACATTTTTTGATATTGTATAATAAAAAATATCAATATTTGATAAATATGCATTAACTCAGTGAACCAATATTTTTCAAATGACCTGATATATAATGTTACAAAATCATGGAACATCCATTTAAAGTGCAAGAAAGATAAAAATTCCATTAATATGATTTCAGATTCTTCTGTGTTACACCTTTGGGAAGCCACTTTTTTATATTGGTGTAGTTTTTAAGAAAATATCCATAATTATCTAAAAAGATTGTTCAAATACTTCTCTCTTTTCCAACTTCATTATCTTTGTGGAGCCAGACTTTCTTCATATTCTTCAACCAAAACAATATGTATCACAACAGACCAAATACAAAAGTTAATTTCTAATGCCATAACTACTGATAGATAATGCCTACATTAAACCAAAGGTCATTGAGATCCTGAAATTTTTTTGCTTCTAACAATCATAGTTTTTGATCCATTCAAATGCTGTTATGAGTTTTTATCTTCTTTCCGTCCTCCCATTTCTAATATTGCTTTCAAGACTTTAGCAATTCTCTTTTGTAACTATCAGGAAATTATTATCCATATTATTATCATGACTTGTCATTTGTATTTTTACTTTAACTGCTATCTCTATCTTGCACAATTCCTTTATTTTTTCAAAGATCTGGATAAGCTTTCACTTCTTCATCTTTTGGATCTTACAAAGTATTTTCTTTGACAACTTTCTTTTTTTCATTAGTAAGTAATACATACATATAAGTAAATATTTTTTGCCATTGTATCATTGTCTGTCCTCATTTTTCAAATGTCTTCAAATTTCATAACATTTTTCTGTCATTCTGTACAATCCATTGCTTACTCTCTAATTCAAATTGAAAGACAGACTTTTTTTCTTTTTCATTTCTTGCTTGGACTCTTTAGTCACCTCTAGTGTCTAATTTCTGAAATCATAAAGTCAAAATCAATTGAAAGTCAAATGTATACTCAGGATTTACCAGTTCATGCAATTTTCTACAGGAAAAAAAACAGCAATTCATTGAACTCCTTCTTGAACTATCTGATGGGGCTGCAACTCAACTTTTCAGGACAGCAATTTTTATGAACATCCCATGGGCACGTGGATTTTCACTGTGAGAAACCACCAGGGGTGGGATTCAAAATTTTTAACCGATTCTGTGGCATGGCTTAGGTGGTGGGCGTGGCTTAGTGGTCCTGTGACTGGGTGGTCATGTTATTGGCTGGGCGTGGCCAACTCAATATCACTCACATCGAGGCACGCATCTCCTCGTCTGGCCTCTGATGGCTGTGGGGATGTTGCATCAGTCGTAAGTGTGAAAAATGGTCATAAGTCACTTTTTTCAGTGCCATTGTAACTTTAAATGGTCACTCCACACAAGCAAAGTACCAATAAAGGAGGGGAAAAAAACTCCAGAGAAGTTCCTGAGACAGGAAGTCTAGTCCTGCCAAGAATGTAACAAGGGTTAATGGAGAAGCAGTTTCTGTAAGCAACACTGGAATGTTTCCTTCCTGCCTACCTTACAGGATTAAGCCAGTAATTTCTTGAAACAACCGGTTCTCCGAACTACTTAGAATGTTAATAAGCAGTTCTAGCGAATAGGTGTGAACTGGAAGAATCCCACCCCTGGAAACCACATTATGTATTGAAATTCAACATAACCAAGCAACAGACTCCCTAATGCCTCTGAGCCCACATATCCAGAAGCAAATAGTAACATCAGCAAAGTGAAGCACAATAAATGTTTCCCTGAAATTTTCAAAAAAATAAAAATTCAAAATCAAATAAGGTTTTAAATTTGGGGATCAATTTTTCAAATACTGTAAGCACAATACTTTATTATCCTTTACAAGGATATTTTCTATTGGAGACACGAATCAATCTGAGTTTTATACAAGTTTCACTTGAAAAGGCAATTGCAGTACAGTTTTTAAAGAAAGAGTTTGATCTGCAATTATAAACGGCCCATGTATAATTACTCTCCGTAAACAACTGCCGAAGAGAGGAGCTATTTAAAGTTATATATCAACTTAGCATTTTTCTTGACAAGATTGTATTTTGATTCTGACATGCAGATTGACAATGTTATGGCATTTTGAATGTTCCAGCCACATTAATGATGTGCTCCTATTTACAAGTGCTATTCTTTCAGCAACCAACACTGACTCATAACAAAGCAAGGAAACAAAATCTGGTAGTTTTCTGTATCCTGTAACTCAACTGGTTCATCAGGCTTGCTTTATGTAGATATATATTTTGGATCAAGTGTGTGGCATTTTAGAGAATGCATGAAAATTATTTTGAGAAAAGCTTTCAGAAGGAATACAAAAGCATATACATTTGGAATAAATAACATAATTAACCTCTAGTTACAACCTTCCAATTCTGTGAACAGTGAGAAATTTGGGGATTGGTTTCCTTTTGGGAAAAAAAATATAAATGTCATGTTAAATTTTATAATGCTTGATTTATTTTTAAATCCATAGTGGAAAACTTTTTATACATATAAATCTCTAGGCAGATTAATGTACCTTCCAAGATGCTTTTTTGCCACAAAATTTTCTTCCTTGTTTTATCATTACTTTTCTTCCTTTCTTAAACTGTATTCCTTCCTATGCACATAGACAGGTCCAAAGCAAGGGGATGGAAAACAGTCAAACTTGTTAACCCTCCTGTACAATTCCACCTCATACAGCATGGGTATCAAACTGGCCTCAAATATCAGGGGCACAGGTCATATCCACTCCAGCTCTGCGAATATGAAAAATAGTACAAAATATCACGTTATGGCAACGTCACACCATGAGTTTGACATTGTACATATTTTGTGTTTCTGAAAAATTGCTATGAAAGGTAAAGGTTCCCCTTGCACATACATGATAGTCATTTCTGGCTCTAGGGGGCAGTACTCATTTCCGTTACAAAGCCGAAGAGCCAGTGCTGTCCGAAGACAACTCTGTGTTCATGTGGCCAGCATGACTAAACTCCCAAGATGCACGGAATACTGTTACCAAGGGTGGTTTCACCAGGAATAAAAAGATGAACGTAAAAATGTACGAAAGCTTGACGATCCAACCGTCAAGCTGGGATAAGTAAAGGGAGCTCACTCCATTACGCAGTGCTAGTGATTTGAACCATCGAACTGCCATCCTTTCTGATCAACAAGCTCAGTGTCTTGGCCACTGAGCCACCATGTTCCTCATATATATCTATTAGGAAGCTAGGTTTCATCTGGGTGCCTGGTTGGGGTATGCTTGAGCTGGAGGTATCAGGGGATACCTTCATCCAGGTGGGTACTTATTCTTCTATTGGTCTGTCTAATGTATGTGGCTGGGCATGATGCACAGGGAACTTCATATATGCCTTGGTTTTCCAGGTCAATTTTGTCTTT
>BHFT01019545.1:0-43165 GCA_004320025.1 Laticauda laticaudata
GTTTCTCTCCGTTTTACATCCTCTTTCCATCCGTTGGTGCAGTGTGACATGGGCTTTATATTTAAAACTTTAGTGGTGAAAACTATGTGTGTCTTTTTGCCCTTCTCTTTGTTTACCTTATTAACTGTTCTTTCTACATTAATTTTCCCTATTTTTTAAAGGCTAGAACATTGGTTTTAACACATTTTTACCCGATAATATATATATATATATATATTACCTTATAATATTTATCTTGGAAAGCAAAGATTTACATTACATTCAGACACTCTAACATGCACAAAAATTATACCCTGTATGATAAAATCATTTTCCACATTTGAGCTGAAGTCTTATTAAGCATTGCATGCCAAGAACTTTTCAACAAATAGTGCTGAAACTGGTTACAATTAGTTACAATATCAGAAGTGATGGTTACCTTTAGGCAACTGTAAATCTAATGAAAGTATATTCTTTTCACCACATTCTTCAGCCAGTCCTCCAGAGGGATTTCCAAAATAAGTGGGAAATAAGCAGCTAAATAAGGTACCATTACGATTATATGAACAAAAACAATGCAAACAAATGTAGCCATAGCCCATTCTAAAATATAAAAGCTGTGGAATTCTGGTCTTTTTGGTCATAGTTTTAAATACATGTTTGATGCAGACATATAGAAAATTCTACATAATTTTTAACACTAAAGGTTATGGGGTCCATGGAGGAAGCATTGTAGTTTAATTTAAATAAACAGAATTAGGGGAATATTGATAAAACAATGATAAATAAGCATGAAAAAGTAGAATCTTTTTTTTACAGCACCAAGCAAATTTGCAAAACTTAATTATCAAAATCCTGCCGGTGGTGGTGGGGGGGGAGACACCAAAATTACAAACATGGTGAATACATAATTCTCCACCTTCCTTTTTTTTTTGAATTTGAATAAATTAAATCTAGTTGCCTGATCTTTTAAACACATTGTCATTTCCACCAATATAAAGTGTCTGCTAATAAAATAGAACAGTGACATTAATTTTACAGGGAGGGAGGAGGTGTCGATCAAAATCCATCCATCAGAGAAAACATGTAAGATTATATATATATTATAGGGTAAGAAAATGCTTCAATGGTCGATAACCAGACTGGAATTTTCAAATCTTCTCCCAATTTAATCACAGAGACTCCCATATATAATGTCTTCTAAAATATCCCTGTGTTTTAGTTCCTTTATACCATAAAAAAACCCCAACAACAAATCATGTCCTTCTAATGTCAACAATCTAGAATTTCTTAATGTTATCCATTCCTTGACCCACACATCAAATTTGTAGCTTGGTGGTACAACTCCCAATTAGGCAAGCCAAATCCTCCTCTAATTCTAGCAGGAAATAAATGGTTACCTCGTAAAATACCAATGAATAAAATTATAGTCAAATGATTGATTGATAATGATACTGAGGTACTTAATTCTTGAATGATATGAGCTTCTGTGTAATGTAACTGTAATCGAAGGCTACAAAATAGATGCACAAAATAATTTGTAAACCAACCGGCACAGTTTGCATACCTATGGAAGATAGTTTGATGTTTTGTTTATGTTTTTTTTTTTTAAAAAAAAACTATAAAATTTATNTTTTTTAAAAAAAAAAAACTATAAAATTTATTTTAAAAAAAGAGAGAGAAAACATGTAAGATTATGACTCCTGGAGGTTTATATGAATGGAACAGCAGATGAGAGGAAGAGAGTTTGATAAAGTTTCAAGGACCACTTTTAAGGAAAATACAAGGAGAAGGAGCAGGGATTTTTCTTTCCTGCGAAGGCAGCTCTTTCTGCCTGCTAATACCGAAGTGCCAAGTAGCGACTAGAAATGCTTTTGGATGCGTTGATTTCCTCTCCAATGCGTGGTTTGGTGCTATGGAGAAATAGAGATTTATCCTCTCCTTCATGGGTAAGTGGCGGTGGGGGTGGTGGAAGGAATACTAAGAGCAGGTACTCAGACGCCACTCCACCCACCACATCCCTCCCTACTGTGCAACCAAACAACCAGAGCGAGGCACTTATAGTGGTTCCGGAATTGGGAGGCGGAGATATCACCCATGATGGCACCTTCTCTGACCTATTGTAGCCGCCACTTCCAATAGCCTGGACCAATAAAACAAAGGTGTAGGCGAAGAAGTGGGGGCAGCAAAAGCGCAGTGGAAACCCAAATGCTTCGGAAACGAAAAGGTGGAGCCGGGTTTTGACGGGCATAAAGGTTCGCCAATTATTTTGAGCAATTCTTGCCGGAGTCAGCGAATGCGTCGGGAAGCTCGGATTGGGGGTGGGGGGTGGGTGGGAAAGAAGAGAGTAGTTGAGGAGGTGGGAGCTGTTGTTAGGGAGAGGGAGACAAACGCGGCTTGGCGGTTTAGCAGAAGCTGAAGGGAGGCGGCGGCGGCGGTGGGAGCACTAGCAGGTGAGACTGAGCGGCCGGCCCGGGAAACTGGCTTGGGTGGGGCTCGGCGGAGGGAAGGGGCTTCCGAAGACCCGGCGCGAGGTCTGTCCGCTCAGCGGAGAGAGCGGGAGACCTGCGCCGAAAGGCCCGAAAGGTGCGGGATGTGGAGCCGCCGGGTGGGCTCGGGTTTGGGCTTTTTGCCCCCGAAGGGAATCTCTCCGGAGGGAAGGAGAGCCGAGAGCCCGGCGGGCGGGCGGGCAGGAAAGGAGGAAGGGGCGAGCGAGGGAAACGTCTCCGGGCGGGGTGGGGTGGGGGGACCCAGCGTCAAAGGGCCCCCTTGAGCCAGGCTGGAGCGCCGGAGGGACTGGGAGAAGGGGACGCGGAGGTTTCTCTCCTCCGCCGGAGGAAGGCAGAGGGGTGAATGGGCGAGGCGTGGGCAGAGCAGTCCGGGAAGCGGGCGGCGTGGCGTCCTGGGCGAGGAAGGGGAAGGAATGGGCGCGGGAAAGCCGGAGAGGGCGAGGGGAGAGCGCCGCAGCATCCCTCGGAGCCGGGCGGCCAGGCCGAGGAGTGGTCACCCCTCGGGGGTTTGGGGCGGGGGGGGAGCGCCGTGGCCGCCTTGCCTTCTCGGCTGAGGCCTCGGCTTGGCTGGTTGGGTTTCGGGAGGAACGCTGCCGCTCGGCTTCCTCTCCGGGCCGCGCGCTGTATTTCTCGCTTGCGGGGATCCTTTTGCTGAACCCTCACTTCGCAGGCCAGAGGAGGCCCCGGGACTGGAGGCCAGGAAGGAAAGCGCTGATAAGCTAATTGCCCCGAATTTCTTGTTCTTACTCCTCCTGGGTTTCCTAAGAAACAGATTTGGTGTGTTGTGGGGGTCAAGTCAGTGAGGTTAAGCTTTGAAACGTCTGTGAAACAGGTGTTGATTTCAGCCCTGGGATCACTCTAGCCTTTAAGGGGGGGGGAGAATGCAAAAAAAAACTCCATTAAAAAAAAAANAAAAAAAAAACCCTACAAAAATAAGGCAAGCTCACTAATAGGAACTAGATTTTACGTGTGATGTTGCCCATTTTCTCACAAAGTGGCAGTAACAAATCTTTGTCACTGTCCTTAGCGACAAGAATAGAAAAAGTGAAAGTTCCCCCCCCCCAAAGGGATTGAATGAATTTGCATTTTAATAATTTGGAGAGTGCTCACTTTGTGGAAATCCATTGTTTCCTTCTCTTACAGCTGTTTTCATCCAGACCTCCTTAATCCAAAAGATTCATGTAACCTGTACATTAATATCTTATAGATTTGTAAAAAAAAAAGGAGAATATGTTTTGCTTTGTGCGTGGATTGTCATGCCTTCTTGACCCCCTCTCCTCCTTGCTTCTCCACTCAGTTTTTCAGTGTCGTGCACTTGCAGTGATTTGCTGCCTTGTTTCAGTGTGTTGGAAAATATGTTAAACATTTTGAAGTTCCCACACTGTGCATATGTAGTCTTGAGAACAGGAGAGGAAGTAGTGTTGTTTATACAGCTATACAACGGTGGCATTTGTTTGTAGTTACTATCTGCCACAAAAGATAATGAAGAAGCATAATTTTGCCTCCTCTTAATTCTTGTCAAAAGCCTAACAAAACCTATCATGATATCTGCTATTTTATGCCTGGCACCAGAAAAACAGCAATGATGGTTATCATTTTTCCACTGGATTGTTGAACTCTTATTCTTTCATTTGGCCAGACCTTAAGGAAACACTGAAATGACATCATGATCAACAAATTAGAAACATAAAATTGTTTATTTCAGTTTGTAATGTTTGTTTCTTACTAAGATTTCTATATACATGTGGAGGAAGAGTTAAACCATTGTTCTAAGATACAGTATGCAAAAAAAAAAAAGTCTACAGTAAAGTTTTAATGTAGGGTAATGAACCTTTTTACACTAAAAGAGCTGTTTTCAATCAAATATTTATTATACTCTGGTGAAAAGTACACAGTGATAAGGAAAATAAATCTTACTGTGAGGCTTTGCATCTTCCTATATGTTTATGTACTGAATTAACTCAACCTTAGATGATCTATGTTATGCTCAGACATTGATGTCTGGAACAATGCTTGTGCCAAAAGCCAAGCACACCATTAAATAAGATTTTAAATTAAGTTTGAAATATTATAAAGCAACATACACCACTTAATACATCTAAGTATTTGAGAGCTGTTAGATGATGTAGCTTATTTCACAGTCCTGTTTCATTTAAACGAAAGAAACATGCTTGAAGAAACTAAACATTTCGCTAAAGTGCTGGTTCATATATCAATATGTCAAAAGTGTTGTGTCTAAATTTTTACATGGAATTGCTCAACTTTGTACTTAGGAGCTCTAAGATCGGAAGTACTGAAAATATTTTAATTAAATCCAGAGCCACTTGGAAAATGTTTTTGGCTCTAGATTAGTTTAGAATAGGCGATTGCCAATTCCGGACTAGTAAAAGTATTTCTGAGCAATCCAAATGTTTATTTATAAAAATAATATTGGATTTAGATAAGAAATAAAAAGTGGGTGCTGCATCCTGTGTAGAGGATTATGTTTGCCTCCATTGCTATCTTTGCTTGCCTCTGCTTCAAAATCTTTTTCTTGCCTGTTATAAAGGAAAACACTGGATAAGGGACTATAATGAACACTGTTATTTTTAATCCTCAGCACCTCTGGATGCAGTTGCCAGTGTGTACTTTAGATATGGAGGGTCAAAAGTACTGGAAATAAGGAAAAGAATGGTGGCAAGAAGAGCTATACATTCCTCACTCAACTTCCTTTCCCTTTAAATTCTTTTCTTAATTGCTTGGTATTGTAAAAGTATAGTATAAAAAGCCACATTGCTGACATCTTTTTTTGTTACTATCAATGATTTGGGTTTGTATGGCCAAGGAAAACAGTCATCTGAAATGCAGATGGCAGCAAGAGCAGGTCATTGTATCACCTCTGTCGTGATGAGAATGGGTACGTTTTTAACCTTGCATGCTACATGCAGTGGAAGGCAGGTAGATAGATATTGTGCCATCAAGTGGACTCTTAAAAGATCACTTAGATTTTGTCCATGATGATATGTCCCTAACTTTGGTCCTTGAAGTCTTCCAACTATGCACCCATTGCCACTGAAACTGGGTCCATCACCTTGTTGGTTATCTTCTCTTCCCTTCCACTTGTCAGCATTATGCATTTCTCAGGGGAGCTAGATCTTCACATAATATGACCAAATTGTTATAATTTGAGCCTGTTCTATTCAATTGTACCTCAGATAAGAACTCTGGGTTTGTTCCATGATTCATTTGTTTTCTTCCCAAGAGCCTTTTCAAACACCATTGCTCAAAAGTGCCAATACTCTTCCTACCGTGTTTCTTCAGAGTCCAACTTTTACTTCCACAGAGAGATACAGGGAATATCATTGCACTATTCTGAATTTTATGTAGACACTTCACAGCATCTGAATGTGTATTCCAATACCTTTATGTCTGCTCTACTAACTGCTAGTCTGTAGTGTGTATTTCTTGTATAGTTGTTTCTTTACTGTTAATGGCTAATCCTAAAAGAGAAAAGCTATCACTTCAGCATTTTCAGTGTTCAGTGGCCAGCAGATTTAAGGTAATATCTAATCTTCCTGAGTCCTTTTTAAAAGACTCCTAGAGATGTCCAATAAATCCTTTCCTTTAGCACTCTTTATTGAAGGGCTTTCCAGATTGTCTATGGACACAGATCAGTAGTCTCCATGTAGCAAAGAAGCATGTTTTGGGAGCAGCAAACCATAAGGACTAGAATGAGAGAGATTTAAAGCAAACTGATGGACAAGTAGGATAAAGGTAAAAGAAGAGGGTGTGCAGTAAGTGACTCAATGAGCAGAACAGATACAGTTGTCTTATGCAAGCTACAAATATTTGTTAAATCTTAGATCTGGTCTGTTTGAAAAGGGTGATAGCACAAGAACATGGATCTGAGGGAATGACTTTAAATCCCCATCACTATCAAATTGTAAATCATTTGTATTTCTATAGACCAGGGGTCCTCAAACTTGGCAACTTTAAGACTTGTGGACTTCAACTCCTAGAATTCTGGGAGTTGAAGTCCACAAGTCTAAAAGTTGCCAAGTTTGGACACCTCTGCTATAGACCAAGGGTCTTCAAACGTAGCAAGTTTAAGACTTGAGGACTTCAACTCCCAGAATTCCTGAGGTAGCATGACTGGAGGAGGAATTCTTGGACTTGAAGTCCACAAGTCTTAAAGTTGCCAAGTTTGGAAACCTCTGCTATAGACTAAGCTAAAAGATCTAATTCTTTTTAGTTCTGTCATGGATCTGAGGCACATATCTTTATAGATCCTGTTATGATCAGATGAACATTTCAACAATGTAAAGAAAAAAAACCATATCCCCCAAAACAATAAACAGAATACAATAGTGGAGATGTGGTACAGTGGGTTGAAATGTTACAGTGGAATTAAAATAGCTCAGTTTGAATCTCCATTTCACCATGTTTTGAATGGATGACTAAGACAAGTAATTCTTACAACTTATTTTAGAGAGAGATTATGGAATAAAGGGAGACTACATCAGCTGTCTTGAGGCAATAGGAAAAGGTAAGATATAAATGTAGTTACAATACAATATGATATAATCTCAGCAACCTCTAAACTCTAATATACTTGGTTAAACAAGAATCTGAGTTCAGAAATAGTGGAACATGTATTGATATCAAGACACCATTAGAAAAAAGACAGTTTCCTTTGTCGACACTAATATGTTGAAACATTTTCAGTGCTGAACTATTGCATCTTGCTTCATTTCCCACAACTGAGAAGAGATGACATAAAGCATGAGAGAGGCCAAAGTATTGCAAGATGAGTATGTGTTAGAGATGATCGTAATGTTAATGTAACTGTGGAATCCAGTGGCTACAATAGCTCAACAGTTTACAGCAGTGCTTCCTAAACCTGGATAAATTACCCCAAATTGGTAGAAGTGGTGTTCTCTGAGCTTGACAGTTGAACCCCATTACTCTGTCACAATAGAGACATCTAAATTGACTTAAGCTGTTTTAACTACATTGGGTAAAAAGGAGTTTCTAATAAGCAGTTTTGAGTAGTGAAGGCAAACAATTAGGAAGCTCTGCTTTATAGTATTGAATTAAGTGTGTGGTGTGGCTACTTAAATAACATATCAGTTGCATTAAATCAGAAAAAGTTTTAGTGACAATCTTTGTCCTGTAAGCTTTCTTTTTAAGGAGTCAATTTAGCATTTGTGAAGCTCACTGAAATAATAATACTTTGTGGGCTTTTGTCAAAAAAGCAAGGGAGAAATCAGGACTATTCAACCTTAGCAATTTTGAGAATTCCCAGAATTCCCCAGCCCTGCCATGGGGAATTCTGGGAGTTGAAGTCCATGTTTGAAGTTAAAGTTGCTAAGGTTGGATACTCCTGGTGTTAATTGTGTGAACAACAGTCTCAAAGATATGGCATGTGTCGACATGTAGCTATAATACAAGGAAGACAAAATGGTGTGTAAAGCTCGGTTTTCCCAGATATCATTCTATTCCAATTCTTGTTGACTTCATTCATCATTTGCAGTCGTGCTTTAAGTATATAGTTGGCCTATGGATAGATCTCAGTATATATTATGCAGGCATTAATCTTGTGATTCATTTCTTGTGGAGGCTAAAAAAGAAAGGCATGTTAGTGGTCATCTATCTTAAAAATAGAAGGAAACCCCATTTATAATTGCTGTCAAAAAGCTACTTCTGTATCATCGTATTTCTTTTCTATTTCTCTTTTCTTATTCATGAATCTTTAATTTCTTTATTTTCTAACATTTGCATTATTTTATCTTGTTAAGCTCTTTAGTAAAATTATATTTAAAACAAACTCATTTAAGAATAAAGATTATGTGAAAATGCTGGTGTACATACTGTAGCACTTTTGAGCATCAGAATACTCATGAGGCAACATTGGATCATTTACACAATTGCTACTGCTTTTTTTGGTTTGCTTTAAAAATAAGCAGAGAGCGGTTTAATTTGTCTGCTATGGAAGAGCTCACCATTTTAAGGAAATTATTCCTTGGATATGGACTTTCCCTAATCATTTTTTGGAGGGCAGCTTTTTTGTCTCCTGTATACAAACCAATGGAGATGTTGTTTGCATACATGTCCTGCTGGTTAAACGCACAAAAGATATTTCTTGGAATGGGGCCACCTCAGTTCAAAAAATTTGTGCAAACCACTAAACATTAACAATTTTAAGGTCACACCCATGAGCCTTTAAAGGTTGAGGATCCGCAAAGTTCTTACTAAATCTAGATTGAATAACAAAGCCAGAAAATATGCCTAAAATAAGAAAAGTCACTGCTGTTCTGGGAACATAAATCCTGTTTCAGTTCAAGGAGTGAATTGACTCTAAGCAAATAGATATCCAGATGGGATGGGAAATAACATATACCGAGGATGACTAGATCCTAGATCAACAGGGACACAATAGTGAACATGCATCTCATTAAAAAACTTTTCTGTTTTTCATGTGTGTACTGTATGTCTGCATATTACCCATTTGGTGTCACCCCACACACAAGCATACATGTTTCTGCTGATAGTTTTTTCCCTCTTCTGTGATGCCTTTCCCCTCCTCTCAGTGAAAAAGTGGTACCATACACAGTATGTTTCTAAAACAGTTGGTGAAAGTACTTGAATATGAGGGAAGATCTTTTTAATAGCTGCTGACTGGTGAGTAGAGGTTCTCATTTTCCTTAAGGAATTATGGTGAGTCTACAGGGACTCAGTCAAAGCTAGGAACAGGGATGTGTGGCAACTGGATTTTGGAAGACAGGATCTTGCTAACTGGATGAGGAGGCTCTATGGGTCCTATTCAGCAAGAAGAAAGTTATCTAAGATTTTAGTAATATGCTTTTAATTCCCATTTAGTTAAGACAACAGATGAGTGAAATTCGTACTTTATGACAAAAAGAAGTCTTAGGATCTCTGCTTTCCTGTTGGGACATCATTTTTATTGTTTGGGTGGATCAGATTTTTTCTGTGCATAGTTATGGATGAATAAATAATTATTTATACTTCTAAAGAAATGATTCTTATGACTTTAGCAAATATATTTAAATGTTGAACCTAAATTTTGCCAGCCAAGAACTTACTGAGCTATCCCTGTATTCTATTCTTAGAAAGAGTTAAACAAAGTTCTGTGAAAAATCATTTGGTTATTTTCTTTCTGCAAATATGTTTGGTATGCTTTGGACTAGTACTGTCTTTCTGGTAATTCTGTCTTTGCAGACTGCCACATTCCCAGAAACAACTAGTTCAGTCCTTTATCTTCAAGTAATTTAGCCTTAATTTGTTGCCCTGAGCTTTGGAAAGTTCTGTGTGGAAAGCTTTTCCTGATAGAACAATTGTATGTTTATTACTTTGTATTTTTGATAGGACTTTTGCCTTGCAGTGTGTTACTACATGCTTTGTAGTGACAATTGATATATATGCCTTTTGAAGAACAGATAGGCTTATAAAATGATCCTTGGCATATTTGTTCAGATGTAAATTCCACTGAGTTTAATAAGGCTTAGCTACCAAAAATGCATGTGCAGGAATACAATCTTAATTGATGTAGCATTGAGGAGTTGCTTAATTTCCCATATGTATAGAACTTTTATTTTTAATCCATCTAGCAATTTTTTTGTTTGGTCTCTGAAATAATAAAATGCTTGATGGAATAGGAAGGAGCAATAGTGTTTTTATGACTTGCTTTTTGATATGGAATGCAGTAACATATAGTTCAATGCTTTATTTAGTTTTGTGTATTGTATAAATATTCAAAAATTTATGGGAACCAAAAATAGCTGAACTGAAATATTTATGAGGAATCCATTATATTGAATTAATGTATTGTATTTATTACATTTATTGAAATACCTACTTGGAAATTATTATGAAAACCTGGCAACTCAATAGCATGCACTTCCAATGCATTGTTAAAATTTTAGGAAAAAAAAGCACTGAAAATTTTAGCATTTTAATAAATTCTGTTGTTTCTTAAGAAGTAATACATATACATACACACTCGTGCATGTAAACTATTCTTTTCAGGGTAAAAGGCATTATCTGAAACATAGAAAAGGAGTAAGAAACAATAAGCCAAATAATTTAATTTAAGATAAAAATAAAAGGAAATACAGCTGAATCTAGTTTATAGCAACACCCCTCTATGAAACATGTTCTATCCTCCATATATTTCGCTTGATGTGTTGCCTGTCTGCTTTTTAAGGTTTCATTGACTTCATCCGATCCAAAGTATATCTGTCTTTCTCTTCCTTTTGACCTATTGACTCTTCATTCATATATTTCTTGTGAGATCCAGCTCTTATTCCTTCAGTGACAAACTACATCAGTATTCTTCTTTTGTACTGCCACACACACTTTTTTATTCAATCCATATTCATTCATTACCCATTCATTTTTTAACCTTCATGCCTTGCTGCGCATTTCTTAAATATCCCATTCCTACTTCATCCAACTTTTATGTTTTTCCTTATGTATATGTTTCACAATTACATATTGGAAAGTGGTAAAATCTTACTGTCATTTATAGCCATTTGTATTTTGTTTGACAAACATTAATTTCTTGCAGTGCTGCCCCATATTGTATATTACAGCTATAGCTTGGGGACTTCACGTCAGTCTTGACTCCTGGAGACTGCCAGGACAAGTCTCTGCAGTTTTCTTGGCAACGTTTTTGGTAATAGTTTACCATTACCTTCTTCCTAGGGCTGAGAGAAAACGATGGCCAAAGGCCACCCAGCTGGCTTTGTGCCTAAGTTGGGACTAGAACCCACAGTCTCCTGTCCTGTGTTTCTGTAAACCAGTGGCCTTACCAAACCCACACGTATATTACATATTACCTTTCTATCGGATCTATTACATTAGTAACTTTCTTTAGTTTATTAGTTTAACATTTCAACTTCATTTCCACACAGCTTTTATTCTATCAAATTGGGATTCTGCCAGTACTGTGTTCCATGACCTGGACAATTAAGGGATTGTCATCATGTGGGACTCATAAAAAAGGTGCTTTTTTCCCATAGCTCTGAAATTACCATAACGCTGGAGGGTAGATTTGGCTCAGTTTTTGCTTATCATTTTTGAAGCTTGAAGACTTGGTGTTGTTCTGTTTTTACGGTTACCTGGATATGAGCAATTGGGAGAATAATTGAATGAAAAAATATATATTATAGTATATATATTAATATATATATATATATATATATAATATATATATATATATATATATATATTATATATACTATATATATATATATATATATATATTATATTTGTTTTTCCATAACAGAAGCCTGATGATGGCAGATTGAGATTATGCTGAACGTGCTCAACTTTAACAGAAACTACAATGAGCTACACTTTAACAGAACTACAATGATGTGGGATAATACCCGAAGGAAGGCTAAACAGCATATATATATATACATTATATATATATATATATATATATATATATTGTTATTTAGTATATATATATATATCATCACTTATATATATATATATATATAATGTTTTTTTAAGGCTTCGCTGGTACTTACCATGTGTGCTGTTCAGCTGTCTTCGGGTATTATCCCACGTCATTGTAGTGCTGTTTTAAAGTTGTAGGCAACGTTTCAGCATAATCTCATTCTGCCATCATCAGGCCTTCTGTTATTGGATGCATCCATACAGAAGCCTGGATGATGGCAGATGAGATTCTGCTGAAACGTTGCTACAACTTTAACAGCCACTACAATGACGTGGGATAATACCCGAGTGGAAGCTGAAACAGCACACACACACACCACACACACACACACACACACATATATATACTTATATTATATGCAGTGACACACACACACACACTCATATATATTATAGATGTTGTGTGGTGTGGTGTGTGTGCTGTTCAGCTTCCTTCGGGTATTTACCCACGTTCATTGTTAGTGCTGTTTAAAGTTGTGGCACGTTTCAGCAGAATTTCTATCTGCCATCATCAGGCTTCTGTATGTATGATGGCAGATGAGATTCTGCTAAACGTTTGCTACAACCTTTAACAGCACTTACAATGACGTTGGATAATACCGAAGGAAGCTGAACGCACACATGTAAGTACTCCGAAAGCTTAAAAAAACATATTATATATAATATATAATGTATATTATATGCTGTTCAGCTTCTTCGGGTATTATCCCACGTCATTGTAGTATATATAATATGACTATATAATACCTATATAATTATATGTACTTATTATTATAATTATATATAATATATAATTATATATATTTATACTATGATAATATCACTATCATAGTATATATATACCACGAAAGAAGCTGAACAGCACACATTGCGAAATACTTTAATAAAAAAACATAATATGTATATGTATATGTATATGTAATATGGTATATATACACACACAATCATATATATATAATGGAATGTCGGTATTTTCCTACGGTCATCATGCGTGTGCTTTTAAAGTTGTTAGCAACATTTCGGGCAGAATCTCATCTGCCCATCTCAGGATTCTGTATTTGAGTTTCGGTCTGTTGAGTCAGACTTTTACGGTGTTCAGGTTTTAAAAGTTTGGGCTAACCTAGACTGCTGTGGCAGTAATAGTTTTTTCTTTCATCGCTGATTGGTTGCGGAGTCTTGGTCTGTGTTTGATTCGTCTGGAGTTTGATTGTGTTCTGCCTGATTGTGTTTCTTAATATCTTCCTGTCTGTTTTGGTGGCTCTTTTGTGTCTTGATGGCTGGCAACATTGGGGCCGAGTGAGGAGGCTTGTGTAGTGCAGCTGGCCCGATAATGGGAAGTGACTTAATTGTTGTATTAGGAAGCACAGTTTCATCGGGGTGCCTGGTGGGGTCGTGTTTTGAGCTGGAGTATGCGAGGGGGTCTGTTTGTGGGCCAGGGGTTTTTCGTTGGCCGATGGCTGTGTGAGTGTGGAGATTGTGTTTGTTGTGAGTGCAGCGCTCCAAATAATTGACAGTCGGTGGAATCATCTTTTGGCTGAGGTTCATGAGCTTAGGTCTTTTTTCTGGTCCTCTGGATGGCTTCTTCGATGATGTCTGTGGCTGAAGGTTTTCTATAGGGCTAGGGTTTTGGTGCCCATCTGAAGTATATGCTTAGGGACCTGTGGTTTTCATGTGATTGGGACAAGCGGGGAATGGTTGTCTTCGCACTTTTTTGTATTGATTTTTGTGTCACATGGGTTCAGGTACTTCGTGATTGTTCCTGTTCTGTTGTTCTGTCCAATGTATGATGGTCCGGCATGTGCACAGGGACTTCGATATGCTTGGTTTTCCAGTCACTTTTATCTTTGGGGTTTCTAAGGATATCTGCTATTTTTTCTGTCTGTTTTGAAGGCAGTTTGATGGGATGCCTATGTAGTATCTTACTGATTTTGTCTGTAGTACCTCTTAGATGGTAGGCGGCAAGAGCATGCTGTTGCCATTAGATGCTGTTTCAGTTCTTATAGGTACGTACATTATGTCTCAGTGTGTTTTGTGGATCAAGCTGTGATTTTTGCTTTTTGTGGAAGCTGTTGGCTGTCATGTAATTCTAGTCAGGGGTGCATAGTTCAGTTCTTATCGTGTGTCTTTGTCTGCCAGGATTTGTTCCAGGCGACTCAATACCTGATGATGGCAGATGAGATTCTGCCGAAACGTTGCTACAACTTTAAAAGCACAACTATAATGACGTGGTAAAATACCCAAACAAAGCTGAATACCATACATGTAAATACCCGCGAAAATTGAAGAATATATACATATATATGTATATATATATGTATATGTATGTATATATGGTATTTAGCTTTCTTCAGGTATTTTCCTACATCTTAATAGTTGTGCTTTTAAAGTTATAGGGACGTTTCGGCAGAATCTTATCTGCCATCCTCAGGCTTGTGTATTGGTTTTTTTTAATCATGACACACATAATTAAGAAAAAATCCAATACACAAGCCTGAGGATGGAAGATGAGATTCTGCCGAAACGTCATTATAACTTTAAAAGCACAACTATTAAGACGTGGGAAAATACCTGAAGAAACCTCAATACCATACATATAAATACCTGCAAAATATGTGTGTGTGTGTGCGTGTATCTTCCATTAGCCAACTACAGTCTCGTTTATGATGTGAATAGCTGTATAAACCATAAATAATTGACTATTAGTGCTAACCCTACACATTTTGGCTCACTCTATGAAAATGTGTATGTATGTATGTGTGTTGTTCTCTTTTTTGTTATTTCACAGATTATTTTCTCCAGGTTGCAATCATTCAGAATATGGACCATTTTTTCTTACCTACTCATATCTGGTTCTTTCATTTACCATTTACTGTAGCATATAACATATAACTATTACCAACTGATGGAGTCCTACTCTTATACAGGATATGCCCACAACAATCTAAATGGTATCAGTTACATTTTGATACACATTTTAGCCTTTCCCTTCATAATTGAACTTCCACTTTCACTTCCCTGCCTGCATTTATTAAACTCAGGCCATTGGTTCCGACTGACTTCATTCAGAAACAGTACATCCTTCCCATTTTCTTGGTTTCAAAATAACATCTCTATTTTTCTTTATTAATTTTGTTAAAAAATCATCCTGTTTACCATTTACTTCTCTCATTCCAATTGTTCCATATGTCTCTGTCATCACTATGAAGGCCCAAAATGGCGATCTCTATCATCCATCATGGCTTTCATCAAGTGAGACTTCCTTTTAATAAATTAAAGACTTCTTGTAGCCATATGCAGCCTTATCTGCCAATTATTAAAAAAGTGCCAATCAGTTTGGAACATTTTGGCTAGTAGGCAAACGTGGAATCAAAGCCCATCTTTTTATCCCAAGCTCGTTTACGCTATCCTGTGTAAGCTTGGATCTCTAATCTAGAGGCTCCCTTGCAAGTCAATTCACTGTTGTTTGTATCTCACTAACTAGGAGGTACATATGTATTAATACATGTTTGGAATACCTCTGCATCTTAACAAGACATAAAGTATCTGCCATAAAAAATAGTCCCAAACTAGTACTCTGTAAGAACTATTGTAATAGACTTAACATTCTCGTTAAGGAATATCCAATGTTTATGTATGAATGCTTACTAGAACTACAGGTAGTCCTCAACTTATGATCACAATTGAGTCCAAAGTCTCTGTTGCTAAGTGAGACAGTTGTTAAGTGAATTTTACCCCATTTTACAACCTTTCTTGCCACATTTGTTAAATGAATCACTCAGTTGTTAAATTAGTAACACGGCTGTTAAGTGAGCCTGGTTTTCCCATTTATTTTGTTTGTCAGAAGGTCACAAAAGGTGATCATATGACTTTGGGATACTGCAACCATCAAAAATTTAAGTCAGTTGCCAAGCTTCTGAATTTTGATGACATGACTGTGGGGATGTTTCAATGGTCATGTGAAAAACAATCCTAAGTCATTTTTTCAGTGCTGTTGTAACTTTGAATGGTCACAAAATAAACTGTTGTAAATCGAGGACTACTTGTATTCAATTTTTTTTAAAAAAGTTCCATTAGCTATTAGTGATTATAATTCTATTAAAAACAGAATGTCTTATTGGGAAATATATAATAGAAAATTCTTTTTAAAAGGTCTACTTATAAATCACAGTACCTTTAAACTCTCAAAATGGAAACTTACGATTTTCCTATTTATGAAGAAAAAGTTGCTGCTAGTGCAAAACTCAGTAAAAACATAAATTTAAGTTCTCTTTATAAACTAAAGAAAACCCCAGAAAAATTGAATATTTGGATGCACAAAAAAGAAATTGGCAATAAAATTGTGCTGTTAAATCTTAGCTCAGTACTATCCGCCTATTAGATTTCTTTTCCTCCTTCCTGTATTTATTTTTCCTTCGCTCTATTCTTTTTTATTTTAAGTAGCTTTGTGAACTGTTACTATTGCCAGGTTTTCTGACCCCTTTATTTATTTAAACATATTTATATCCCTCTGCAATCCAAGTACTGTTGTTGGCTGCTTCCATTATAAAAAAAAATTAAGTAAAACATTTACAGTACATTAAACGGGAAACATCTATTTTTTAATGTTTTCTTTTATGATTTTCCTTAAGGAATTTTTTTTTCCTTGAGCCTTCTAACTATTCTAGCCATTTATGTCCTTCCTTCCTTTTTTTTTTTTTGANTTTTTTTTTTTTTTGATTCTAGAGAGTTGTTATCTCTCAACTAAAGATCTATATCATGATGTCTGTGATCACTGTCAATTATTATTTTCATCTGGTCATTCCACTGAGATAGCTCTTCCTTAAGTGTTAAATAATATTCTAATAGCCAAAGCATAGCACCTGTTATTAGTGCTGATTCTCTTAGGTTTAACACCCATGTTGATAGTTGTAAACCTTCAAATACTTTTGTCCTGACTGTAGTCTCTGAGTGTCACTGGTACAGCTTTCTTCTTGTTTGAGTAATTTTGTCTTTTTTGGATTTTTTTGTTTCCATTAATAATTCTACTTCATGTAGGTTCTCCCTTACTGTAATCCTATACCCTGCTTTCTTTTGGCACTTCTTTGAATGACTATATTACGACTTCTAATTTTGTGAACCAATGCCCTACATGGTTTCTTTGTACAAAGAATATTTAATGCAGGATATAATAATAGACATAGGATTTAGCATAATAAAATGTTAGTCTTGAAAAGGTGATCAGAACATAGTGAATCATTGGATACCTTGGGTGAGATGCATATATTAGGAGAAATTTGGTTTGTATTCTGTCATATCTGTGACACTTGTGGAAGTATGCATGAAGCATCAGTTGTATAAGTTCATATTTTAAGGGGAACTCAGATGGTACCATGAAAATATTTATTTCTAAGGAAATTTATTTCTAAGAAAGTAATTTAAATTTCTCTTTCTTTAGTTGTCATGTATATTCTCATAATTTTGTTTGCCTGCAAAGTAGATTTTTTTAAAGAGTTGGTAAAATTTATTCTCATCAAAGTAAAGAAATGAAGTAAAGAATGAAAAAGTAAAGTAAAGAATGAAAAACTCTTCAAAATCTAATCCCTTTAAATAAAATGTGATTATATCACTATCTGAATGAGAGGATGAAAGAGATGTGTGGAAAATAATAAGTCCTCTTCCTTGCTAGTCTGTGCAATATTTATAAATTTCTAAATTGTTACAGTATTATGGTATCTTAACTAAAGTAGAAGTTAACTTTTCTTGGTGGAGATTAATTATACAATTTTGTTGATAGCAGTTCCTAGGAAATCTGGGACTTTGTCCTTTGGACCTTTTATCTTTTACATAGTTAATTTTTGTTTGACTTATTCTTGGTTTCCAAAGTTCATTTAACCTGAGGATTGGGTGGTGAAGAGAGAAATGATATAGCACATTGAAATGTAAGTATTAATTAGATCCTAAAGCATACTTGTAATAGATAATACATACAACATACCTAAAACCATTGTTTTGGAAAAAAAAATACATTTTCCTTAGAAGCAAGTACCCTTGTGAATTTTGTTATTTTAGATTTACTTCTGGTACTATACAAAGCAACATTGCTTGAAATTCCTTGTAAAAAGACCAGCTTTCCTATTCCCTCACTCAAGGACAATTTTTCGGTTCATCCAAAGAATATGCTGTGCATATTTTTTTTTCCTCATAACAGTGTAAACACATTTCTCCTTTATATGGTTACAAGAGGCCAGGCAATGGGTTAAATCTATCTCCTAGCCGATTGGACTGAGCCTATCAAAGTTGCTTCACTTAGCTCCATCCTTGTTGTTGGACTTGGCCCAGCTTTCGACTCAGGATGGACACAATACTGCCTCACTCTTCCACTGCTATTTTCAAGGGAAACCTCACAAGGAAGAAAAAGAAAAAAAGTTTTAAAAAACATGGCTCTGCTTCACAGATGATTGGTGGAGCCATGAAACAGGTGATTTGCCGCTCTGGAGTGACTGGTAAAGGCTGCGGGGGCTGTTCTGGGCTCCGCAGTGAAGGAAGCCGCGTAGTTGTTCATCTTTTTTTTGACAGATGGCATCGGCCTGCATCTCCAGGTCCTCCTATGTGCCTAGGGGAACAGCTGTGGGCCATTGGCCCCTCAAAAGCAGCTGGAGCCCAAATTTATGGAAAAGGGGTGAGGCACGTTGTGCTGGTGGGAAACCTGATCCCTAACTCTGAGGTAGACCGGGCTCTCCAGGCCTTGCGGCCATGCCCAGGATTGCTTTCAGGACCTGGTTTTTATTCTGCAAGGCCCCAGTGGGGGATAGTGCCAGCAGGATGTGTTAAAACGTCCTGCTGAGGTTATATAGGGCTGATAAACGATTGGCTGGATCAGTAAAGGAGTGGCTGGAGCAGTGAGGGAGGATAATTGCATCTCCCCACTTTTACTCACCCCTCATTCACTTATCCTTGCATGGGTGTCCCAACTACAAAAGCCTCCTTTCCAATTTGGTGGATGCCCCTTGGGGAAGCAGGGCCTTCAGAACAGGTAACCACAGCACAACTTCCTCTGCTCTGATTCAAAAGAGCAAAGAAGCAAAGAAAGCCTTGCCAGCAAAGAAGGCCTCAAAAGCAGAGCAGAAGGATGCTTCAAGGCATCAGAAGGTTCTAGAAGAACAGATTGCTAAAAGCCAAAAGGCTTCCAGTGGGAGGAGCAACAGATCACCTTCAAAGGGTGACTCAGTTGCTTCCCAGCATAATGAGGAGTTTCCTCAGGAGCAAGAGCCTGATCATTCTTTCAGAACAACAGCTCAGGCCTGGTCCCCAGATGGAACTGAAGGTGCTCCTTTGCAACAGATCTCTAGAGAGCAGGCATTATGGGGATCCACAAGATTTGGCCTTTCATTCAGAGCTTTGGCAACAGCAGACTGACAGATCTAGGCCTGGAGTAGAAGCACCATTCACTTCTACAGCAGCAGGTTTTAGGCCATCTGAATCCATTGAAGCAGAGATTCCTGTAAATATGCTGATTATTATAGGCAGGGACATCCAGAAAGGAATAGCTGAAGGAATCCAGAGATTTGTGCATCATTCCTCAGAAGCTTCAGAGGTCTCTGTGATCCCACCAAGAGAACAGGTTGGGCATTTATCTGAAAGGGGCTCCTGAATTCAGGACCCTGGATCTCCTTATCCTTCAGTGTATGCTCCTTCCCTGGCAGGGGAGGCAGACAAAAGAGAATCTGACTTTTCAGAAGATGAAGGTTTGGCTCCTGAGTAACCAGCCATTTCCGGTCTATTCTACCCTACTCTTTTCAAATCCTTGCTATTTAAGGCCAGAAATACGGTCAATCTAGGCCCAGATGCTGATGATGGAAATCCCGGCGGGGATTTGATGAGCCAACTATCAGAGAGGAGGTTGTTCCATCTCCTAAGCTCTTCCTTAAGGTGGTGCATAAACAACTGGATACATCTGCTTCCGGACGTAGTCTATTTATTTCTGATCATAGATTTTTCAATATGGGGCCGGAACTTACCAAGAGCTTGCAGGTTTCAATGGTAGATGCTCCTGTGGCAGCATTGGCGTCCATGTCATCTGCCCCTTCTGATCCTGAGGAGGTTCTCAAAGCTGATGAAAAAAGGATTGAGCAGTTGTTTCAGAGGCCCATCAAGCAGCTGCTTGGGTGGTGAAGGCATCCATGGCTGCCTCCTTTTTTACTAGAGCTTCCCTCAGATGGCTGAGACAACTACAAGATAGGCTTCCAGTCTCAGATATTAGAGCCCACCAGGATATAAATAAGCTGGTTGCGGCTGCAGAATTAACTGCCGATGCCACTCTACATGAAGCCAGATTTGCTACTAAGGCCATTGCTGCTTCAGTGGCAAGTAGACATATGTGCTGGCTTCAAAATTGGCAGGCTAGTGCCAGGAGCAAATAGAAGTTGGCATCGAGTCTGGTTCAAGGGGATCAGTTGTTTGGTGATGCCTTGGATCCTCTACTGTCCATAAGGGCAGATCATATTTCAGGCAGCGACAATGTGCAGCCAGATTGGCTCAATAGAGCCACTACACTCTATGCTGAATGGAGGCGGCATCCTTCCCTTTTTCTACAATTAACTTGGAGATTCGGTCAACCCCTGGTGGACCTGTTTGCCACACCAGTTAGTGCACAGTTGCCACAATTTTTCACATGGTTTGTACCGCGGGGGCTGAGGGGAGTAATGCTGTATGCAGCAGGTGACCACCAGGCTTGTTGTATGCCTTCCCTGCTCTGCCACTATTATCGACTGTGGTGAGAAAAATCCTGGTGGAGAAGGCGGAGGTTATCCTCCTGGCTCCATATTGGCCCCTCTGTCCTTGGTTCGTGGACTTGGTGAATCTCTCAGTGGCTTAACCCTGGCGGATTCCTAAGGAAGATATCTCTGTCCTCCAGGGATCCCTGATACATCCAGAGCCCCAGTGGCTACAGCTGACAGCTTGATTCTTGAGTGGAGCATTTTAAAACATGACAAATTCTCCAGCAACGTAATTCAAACTATTCAAGCTTCCAGGTGACCTTCCACAATTTGCATCTATGATGCTACATGGCAAGCCTTTTGCCTTTGGTGCTCCAAGTCAAAAATTAGCTTTTAGAGGCTTCGATAGTGCAGATTCTGGATTTCTTGCAATCAAGGCTAGAAATGGTAATGATGAAATAAGAATTATATTCCACTTGATGATGTCTGCAGAATAGAAAAAGTGTTGCAGTGGCATTAACTGATAGTCCAAGGGATTGTCCCAAAGGTCTTTTTCAAAAGGCAACTGAACTTTTTGGGTCCACCCCCCAAAAAACGTTTCACTTCTCATCCAAGAAACTTCTTCAGTTCTTGGATGTGAAATGAAAGATTTTCAAGGAAAAACCAAGAAAGTTCAATTGCCTTTTGAAAAGCACCTTTGGGACAACCATGACCTCAGAACTGCACTCTAAGCTGAAAGCTGTAGAGAAAATTCCAATTAGTTGAAGAGAAAGAGAGGCATGGTATTCAGATAAAAGCAAAAGTCGGTTTCTCAATTTTTTAATGTTTTATATATATATGACTGAACAAGGTGTAAGACTTTTTATTATTTTGTTTATAAAAAAATGGGGAAGGAGGTAAAATAGAATAAAAGCTGGATCCATCTCAATTCTTATGGGTAAAAATTGGCATGAAACCCTTCTTATCGAAGCTTCTTCTGTGAATTTCAGAAAAAAACTCTTTAATGTCAATGCCTGAAAAGAAAAAGAAAATCAACCTCATAGCAAGAAGGTCAATCTGGTTCTTTAGATCAGCCAAACAAGCAGTTGCAAAGAAATTGATTCATCCTTTTCTACCAGACATAGCACTGAACTCCTACTGATAATTACAGGTAGTCCTCAACTTACAACCACAATTGAGCCCAAAACTTCTGTTTCTCCTATGAGCTGTTCAAAGCATCCAGTAGTGGGAGGTGCTTCAGTCTTCGCATTCATAGGCTGAGCTTGATTTGTGGAACACTCCTCCTCCACCACGTGACTCCTCCTCAGCGTTCCCCAGTTTTTGCTCAGCCTCGGTGACTGCGCTCCTCAGCGTTCCCAGTTTTTTGCTCACCTCGTGCAAGACAGGCAGTGCTTTCGATGCTTCCTTGACCGAGAACAGGAATGCTAGGTTTGTGAACAGCAGGTTGAGTTTTTAATTCCAGTTTTGTTTCTTTGAGCCTGTCTTTCAGTTTTGAATTAGGCCTGACAGTTCCGTTTGAGGGAAATGCGTTGTTGCGGCCCCCGAAGAAAAAGGTGGGGCGCAGGAGGTTTCTGGTGCTGCTCTGCACCCACCTCCCCACAGCCAATTCAGTTACCTCTCCGCAGTTGGCGTTGCCGCTGTGCTTTAATTCCGTTTCTTTTGCTAGCGGCTTGATTTTTTGTTTAAAAAAAAAAAACCGAATTGGTATCGCCTTTACCCCTCTCCAAATGCCGTTTCTTCAGTGGGAAGTTAATTAGTGGTTAATTTCCCCTCTTTTTTCTCCACCGTTCCATTAATTTGAGAGCTGCTGCTTCGGTTTGCAAGGGGGAAAGCTGCCACTGAGAAGCGCGCGAAAGACTTTAACTGCTGGAGGCCATCGCTTGAGCATCACCTCGTGGCTGCGCGCCTTGTCTGCCTTTCCTGAGCTTGTGGGAGATATTTTCTGCTTGAAGCAGCAGGATCCCCAGATTCTGAGAGCAAGTTTTACCCTCATTTTGGCTACCTGCACTCAAGAGATAAATTTCTTCGCTTTAAAAATCGTTTGGCTTAACCCTCACAGCTAACTCGCAGTGGTACAGCAGCAAGCACCGTAGGCCAGTGTCCGCCTGTGCAGGGAAGCTGCTGAAGGCCCTTGCAATCATCACCCGGGCCTTAGGCGTTCGCTATTTGGGCTAATTGGATTATACATTAATCTTGGTTGTTCTTCTTATTAATATTGGAATATATATATATCACTAACTCATAGAACAATTACAAAGCAATTATAGCAATAATATTACAATAATTACAATGTATAATAATCACTCATGGTAATAAACTATTTGACAGGATAATTATTTTAGATTTTCAAAAATATTATTACTGAGATATGACTCATCATATATATATAGACCACCAGTAAAAAAATAAAAAAATAAAATAAAAGGAGCAATAAGAACTTTATCAGGGCAACCGTTCTTGACTCAAATCGGACCCTGGGCGTGCAACCCCTTGTCCATAATTTATATTCAATTTTCCTGTTATTCTAATTTTATTCAGAATGGCAGATGGTAGCACCTCTCAGGGCTCCTTGCTTGAAGGCAAAAGCCAAATTCAAAACACAGTGAAATTCTAAAGCCTCAGAAAGGACGCCTTAAGGCACCATATAGGCCTTACAAAGGCAAATAGACAGGCATACTCGTATCACAGGGTGCCTTCCTCTTCTAGTCCGTCAGTTTTCGTCACACCCTCCTCCTCCTCATAGATCTCTCCCTTTCATCTAGGCACAGCTTGACTCCCATAAGGACAACAGGTCCAAGTGTCTGGAACACCGACCAGACGGGCTCCTGAAGCCACATTCACCCTGACAGCCGCTGGTCCTCACCAGGGTGACAGTTTCATTGGAGGTCCCAGAAAGGATGAAAGCCTGGATGGAGTTGGCTAATTCGCCAAGGGATTGCAGCAGGGCTCCAACACACTGTAATGTCCAGACCTTACCCTGTGGCTACTGACCAAGAGTCCCAAACGCTGAGTCACTGACCAGGTCGGAGCAACACCAGACCCCAGGTACATTTACAGGGGGATGACCCCCCTCCAAGGGCTGGAGGAGGAAGTAGGATCAAATCTTTCAAATGGCCGAGTCTGAATGGGATCAATTCATGACAGCGAGCCCCTGTCAGAGGCAGACCCCTTAGAAGGGAAATGGTCTGAGGATGAAGGGTTCTTATTCCTGACCAGCCTGCTTTTACAGGCTTATTCCAGCCTAGCTTTTCAAATCTTTCTTGTTTAAGGCAAGAACATTGCAGGCCTAAACAAGCCAAAACCATCTTGACACACCTAACCCTTCAGGGGAGGGACCAGAGGACATGATCTTCAACCAACCGGTAGTTGAAGCAGAGTTAATTCCCATATTTTCAGGACCTGGTGCAGAAGCAGTGTGGCTTCTGCAGCGGTATACACACCCCCAACTGGACATGATAGAAATATTTTAACTTGGACCTAGATTTTGCAAAGCTACTGAGTAATCCCCAAGGTAGATGAGCCTATAGTTGGCTTTAGCGTCCCCCTCTATTCCCAGTGAGGTGCTGGAGGGCCTTAAAGCGCGAGGAAAACGGATCGAGCTAGCCCTACACATGAGCTCATCAGTCTGAACGCGTGGGCTATCAGATCAGCTACGACCGCCTCCTTCTTCACGCGGTCGTCTCTTAAAGATTGGCTTCGTATTTTGAAACAACACGTTCCTTCTACATTAGGGCACCAAGATATCGCCAAACTTACAGCAGCTGCTGAATTTTCGTTGCCGATTGCCGCCTATCACGCAATCAAGTTTTTCAGCAAAGAGCCATAAACTCACATGTCACAGTGCGTGCGCTTGCTATGGTAAGACACTGGCAAGCTGACTTCAAACACAATCCAAGCTGGCCTCGTCCCCATGGGAGATAGATTGTTTGACCTTCCCTGGATCCGCTACTAAGTGAAACATGCAACAAGAAGAAAATTCTCCCTTCCCTTTTTCGGAAGTCAGATTCCCAGAAGCCCCCAGTCCTTTCAGGGGGATCCTTTTGATCTTTCTATCAGAGATTCCTTCTCTTCCAGATACCAGAGACCCCCAGCAGTTAGATCAGGACAACAAACCAGATAGGTCCGCTCCAGTGCACAAAAGTAGAAGGCGTGGTCAAGTCCAAAAGATCTTTTCGAGGGCAGAGAACAGGCCCTTCGGCGACCAAGATAACTCCCGGGACCCAATTCCCATTGCCCTTAAGTTATTCGCTGACAATGGGACTCCTCTACCTCTGATGCCTGGGTCAGGATACGGTTTAGATATGGCCTCGCGCTGGAGTTTAAGATCCTACTCCCCCAGATTGTCCTTCATGTCACACCCTCCTTCCAGAGACCGGTCAAGCGTAATCTCATGGATTCTCCGCTGTCCAACATCTACTGGGATATTACGAGCCATCCAACCAGTAGCGACCACATCAATGAGGGCAAGGTTTTTATTCACATCTTTTTTCGTTGTGCCAAAAAAAATTCGGGAGGGTGGGAGAGCGATATTTAGATTTGAAATGTCTCAATCATTTCTTTAGTATATCGCAAATTTTAAAATGCATACCCTCCAATCAAATATTACTGGGCGATCAGGAAAGGGGACGTGCTCACCTCCATAGATTTTGACGGAGGCGTTACCTGCACATTGCTATTCGGCCCTTCCATTATAAGTTTCTGAGATTCTGCTACAATAACCACCACTTTGAATATGTGGCCCTTTCCATTCGGATTAGCCTCTGCCCCAGGACCTTTACCAAGGTCCTCGCAGAGGCTAGTGCCCCTTAGGAACATCCCTGTACGCCTCAGTGTTATCTTGACGATATTTTGATTTTTATCTCCTTCTGCCCATCAGGGCAGTCATTAGACACTCAGAACACATTACTATCCCTACAAGAGCATGGATTCTTAATAAATTGTGAAGAAGAGTCAATTAACACCATCAACTCGGATAATCCATTTGGGCGGTCATAGATACGGTGGAAGGCAAGGTTTATCTGTCACCAGAGAGACTAATAGCATTCAAAAATTGGTTGAGGAGATCAGGTTGCTTAAGAGGGTGTCCTTAATGGACCGATCAAAATTGTTGGGCAAAATGATTTCATGTATTTCTATTATTCCTTGGGCCCGCCTCCACACTGGATCCCTCCAGTGATTCCTGCTACCGTACCAGCGATCTGGCCGCCGAAGCAACTCCAACACAAAGTCAGGGTTTCCACCAAAGGTTCCCATATCTCTCCTCTATTGGTCCAAACCAGTTATCAACAGAGGCTGTCTCTTAAGGAGTCCACAAAGGCTCACCATCACCACAGATGCCAGTCTGTTTGGATGGGAGAGCTTCAAAGTCCAGTCGGGCTCACAACCCAAGGCATAGGTCCGGACAATCGAACAGTTCGTGCAACATAAACTGGCTGGAACTTCCCGCAGTATACCTGGCCCTTCGCAATTCTCCCCCCAGGTCAGCACATACTGATACTGACAAACAATGTAACAGCCAAAGCTCACATAAACAAGCAGGGGGCACACAAATTGAAGCAGTTAATGTGGGAAGCAGAGCGCCTGTGTCATACTTTCCATCAAAGCAGAACACATTTTGGGTCTGTCAAATGCACAGGCAGACTGGCTAAGCAGGGCCACCATAATCAAAATCAGAGTGGTGCCTCCACCCATCCCTGTTTTCAAGAAGCGGCACGGACATTTGGCCAGCCGGTGGTGGACCTATTTGCTTCCCCTCTCAACACTCAGCTCCCGAGATTTTTTTCCAGGTACCCATCCCCAAGGGGCAGAGAATTTCAACTTGCTCTGCTGTCGTTGGCCCCCGGGGCTCCTGTATGCATTCCCTCCACTTCCACTGGTTCTCAAAATCATGCAGAATTATTAGACGAGAGAGCGGAATTACTTCTAAATAGTGCCCTATTGGCCCAGAAGGCCATGGTTCGCAGACCTCCGCGCCTCTCGGTAGCCCCCCGGAGAATCCCACCAGACAGAATCTCATTAACTCAGGGCCCCTTCAACATCCGGACCCTCAATGGTTACAATTGACTGTCTGGAGGTTGAGCAGAGTGGTTTGAAGAGCGAAAAGCTCTCCAACAGAGTTACTCGACACTATTCCTTAGCCGCCAGATGCCCCTCAAAAATTCGCATTTACAATGCCACATGGTCCACTTTCTGCAAATGGTGTAGTAAGTTTCAAATTGATCCTGTCTCTCCTCTGTCACTCAGATTCTAGAGTTTTTACAGGAGGGACTTGATAAGGGTGGTTTCACCTAATACGTTAAAAAGGCAGGTGGCGGCCTTGCCATCAGTTTTCGATCACAAGGGCCTCAGTTCTCTTCACTCATCCACACAATAAGATCTTTCCTTCGAGGAGCCACCAATTTATTGCCTCCAGCAGTGGCACCATTATCCCACCTGGGACCTTAACAAGGTCCTTGTCACTCTCACTAAAGGTCATTTCGAACCTTTGAAAATGTCAAGTCTCCAATTTCTCACGGACAAAATAGTTTTTCCTGGTAGCGATCACCTCACACGTTGTATCTCAGAAATTGCAGCTTTGTCTGTCAGACAAGATCTCTGCATTTTTCATGCTGATCGAGTGTTCCCTTGTCCCAATCCCACATTTATGCCCAAGGTCAATTCGGCTTTTCATAGAGCACAAGAGCTGTTCTTCCAAATTTTTGTCCTAGACCATCACAGGGGATGGAAAGACAATGGCATAAGCTTGATGTGAGGCGTGCTTTGGTGAATCTACATCAAGCGTACAGCGGCTTTCAGGAAACTAGAGGCTTTATTTGTGTCCTTTCAGCCCAATTCTCAGGGTTACAAGATTTCACCATCTACGATAGGCCGTTGGATACGGGCTGCAACAGCAAAAACAATATCAGACTCAATCTCTGCAGGTGCCTAGGGGCATAACAGCTCATTCAACAGGGAGCGCAGCAACTTCGGCAGCATGGACCACACAGGCATCAATAACTGAAATCTGTCGGCCCACGGCTTGGGCTTCCCCATCGCCCTTCATTAGACTCTACAAAATTGATGTGTTTGCTTCTGCTGAGGCTTCCTTTGGCAGAAGAGTTCTGCAACGGATCCACAGGGACCAGGAGGAGATTCCAGAGCAGACGAAGTTCCTCCTGTAAGACAGGCCAAGCTTTGGTATGTCCCACTACTGGATGCTCTGAACAGCTCATAGGAGAAAGGGTATTGGTACTTACCTGACATGCCCGTTCTTCTTTGAGCTGTGAAGAGTATCCAGCCCCCACCTTTTTTTCCCATTGCTGGGTCCTGTTTTCGGCCAATGAACTTTTGAACATGAGGATGAAAGCGCATATTTCTCTCATCTTTGCCAAAACTGGGGAACGCTGAGAAGTCACATGGAGGAGGAGGAGCGTTTCCACAAATCAAGCTCAGCCTATGAATGCGGAGACTGAAGCACCTCCCACTACTGGATGCTCTTCACAGCTCAAACAGAATGGGTGTTCAGGTAAGTACCAACACCCTTTTTGTTAAGTGAGACATTTGTTAAGTGAGTTTTATTCCATTTTATGACATTTCTTGCCACAGTTGTTAAGTGAATCACTGCAGTTGAGATGTTAGTACCATAGTTGCTTAGTGAATCTGGTTTCCCCATTGACTTTGCTTGTCAGAAGGTCGCAAAAAAGAATCACATGACCTTGGAAAATAGCAACCGTTATAAGTATGAACCAGTTACCAAGTGCCTGAATTTTGATCACATGATTATGGGGTTGTTACAAAGGTCATGTGAAAAATGGTCGTAAGTCACTTTTTTCTGTGCCGTTGTAACTTCAAATGGTCACTAATGAACAGTTGTAAGTCAAGGACTACCTGTACTGTGAGATGGATGAATTTATGGGTGGAATATTCTGGAGTCCAACAATCCAGTCCAACTCCAAATTTTGCTTTTTAAAGGTTTACTTCTATTAACTAATAATCTTCTTAAAACCAAAATTTCTGGCATAACAAGAACAAAAAATGGGAAATAAATTCTGCAACTAATTCAGTAATCCCGCACCAACAAAGTACCAAGTTGATAGCCTGACCGAGGAAGTGAAAAGAACATGGGAAGAAAGTGGTGACAAACTGCTTGTGTGTTAGTGCCAAGAAAGTTACGTATGCCCATAAAAAATTGTCAGGAGTGGAGCTAAACCTGAGGTGACCTACAACAATAGCTCTTCCTTTAATCAGGCCAAATGTAACTCTGTGTCCACATTAAAATATATCAGTAATAAGAATTGATCAGAATAAATATTCAGGGATAAATGTTACTTTCTGTTTTAGGGCAAAGTACATAACTGATAATGGGCCTTCGACCAATATTTAACAATATATGGATATCATGATATTATTACTACATCCTATAAATCAGAGTTGATCGACCTATGAGTCACCCACTGTCGAATGATGGCAGCCCTATCCATCATGACCAGCTGAGAATTGCAATCCAGTAATATCTAAAAGTTCATCTCTTATATGAATGAAAAGGAGAAAAGGACAGATTAATATTTTTTTCACAAAATTAATGATTAAGGCACCAGGCTAGAAACCGGGAGACTCTTGAGTTCTGGTTTCTCCTCACTCAGGAAAGTCATCCCAGGCAAACTTGGGCCAGCTCAACTCATCTCACATGGTTGTGGTGAAAATAGGAGGAAGTTGTGTTAGATCTGTTCAGCACTATTGGTTATTTGTAAAAATAAAGGCAGGATACAAATAAATAATCAAATACTTAACTGAATAGAAACATTTTGTAATGTTTTTGGCTGTCTTATAAATGCATTTCTTCTCTGACACAAGGGAAAAGTTACTCTTCAAAATAAGAATTTAAGGTAGTTTTGCAAGTAAGATATTTTTCTGAGCTCCTGAGAACAGCAATTTTATGGTGGTTCTCCTCCAAAAGGCAATTTAAAAGAGGGAAGGCAGTTTTTCTAGAGATTACATCAGGCAAGCTCTGTTTCTCGTCCATGCTTACAGCTACATTCTTTGGGACTGAGATGAAGCAAAGCATGATGGTAGCTTGAGGCAAAGTATTATTCATATATAGGCTTGTCTAGCATAGTTATTGACAGCAACCCCTCTTATCTTCTACAAATGTGGATGTAATAGGAATGGCACAAGAGGTTAGGGCCATAAATTGGGTGATTTGTATAGGATATTATGTGCTACTCAAATTCATTTGCAAAGATGAGTTATATTCGTGAAGGAATACATTGACATAATCATTATGGAAAGTGTCATAGAGAATGTAGATCTCATAATTTCTGGTACAATATTAAAAGGTATTCATTGGAGGAAGCATATCTTGGATTTTGATTACTTGATTTTGAAGTCCAGGAGTAAGTACTGAATTACTGTAAAGAAAGAAAGTAGTACTCTGTACTATTAAATATGTTAGCATGTGCTTGCATGTATTTGTATATAAAATATGAATATGGAAATAAAACACTTCGTTTGGAAGTTCTAAGGTAGTTATAACCTTTACCTTTTAATTGCTTGATATTCAGCCTGATTTGTGTTTCATATGCCCTGCCCTGACTTAGATATCACTTATAATAAATTTGGGTGGGAGTGCGCCTTTGCATCAGGACATAGAAAGTTACTACTCAGAGTAAGTCAATTTTGGAATGCTTTTAAAGATTTAAAGACACTTGAGATTCATTCATCTTTTTGGCTTTAAAAAACAGAAATAGATATGTAAACCATTCATGATATTTAAAATGGCAGAAAGTTTTGTATACATATCTAGTAAAGATGTTGAATCTGTTTTGATGTAACAAAGAATCTCAAGTGCTTGTGCAATGTGCTTTCTTGTTTTGTTTACCCTATATCACATCAGATTTTATGATAATTTTAATATTTCTTGCATCCTGCAAAGGCTGCTTACGAACCAGAATGGAAGATTATGTACTATAATTCACCTAAGAGGAAGTTTTCCCATTTCAGTTGCTAAAGGAAACTGGCACACCCATGAAATTAAATGTTTGGGACAGCAATGCACATATTTTAAAACATCTTGATAGTAAAATCTTTTTCTTTAATTCATTGTAAATGGTGTTCCTTGTTATATTGTCTAATTGTAAAAAATAAATGAATTTGGTGATCAAGAAGGGTACTCTATTACAAACATTGTTTTATTAATGTTAGGTCTATTAGAATACTAAAAGATACACCTGAACATCATAATTGTTACAGGCCAGTTGTTGTGCAAGTAAGCAGTTCCCTCCCCTCAACCAAATTTGAGGCCTCAAGGTACTGTGACTTATAGTTCCCATTAATTCTAGTTATCAAGACAAGTGATCAGAAATAATTATTAATAAATCTATTTGGAGGAATCAAGTTGGAGAAAGATGTCTAGTCTTTAATCATACATCTGTTGATTAAAAATGGATGCCATAATTTATATTAACATTAAAATAGACAGCTGGTTTGCCTTTGTAAGAAACACACATATTTAGATTTTATTGAAAGGCTGAAAATCAATTCAGAAACACTTTTGTAAGTGTTTAATTTAAGTTTGGAAAAAATGCAGTGATGGAAAGCTATGGAAATTTGCAGGGTGATGTGTGTAAACTATTGCTTAATAGCACTAGCACTTATATACTGTTCTACAGTGCTTTATAGCCTCTCTCTAGGTGGTTTACACAGTCAGTATATTGCCCCCCAAAATCTTCATTTTACCCATCTGGCAAGAATGGAAGGCTGAGCCAGTCAAATTTGTTTCTTGGGGACAACCTTTATATCTATACGTAGCTTTAACTGGCTGTCTTAGAAAAAAAGACAATTCTTGCCAGTAGTGTACTCTCTGCAATGTCATATTGCTGCAAGATATTTTATTATTATGTAGTCTACAAATTCTAGACTTAGAACACTAAAACTAACAAAAGATACATTTAGAGCCAATTGGGAGACAGATAGTACAGGTAGTCTTCAACTTACAACAGTTCCTTTAGTGACCATTCAAAGTTACAACAGCATTGAAAAAGTGACATCACTATTTTCACATTTACGACTGTTACAGCTTTCTCCATAGTCATGTGATTTATAATTGAAAGCTTGACAACTGGCTCACATTTATGATGGTTGCAGTATCCCGGGGTCATGTGATCATTTTTTGCAATCTTCTGACGACCAGTCAATGGGGAAACCTGATTCACTTAACAACTGTGTTACTAATTTAACAACTCCAGTGATTCACTTAATGAATCTGGCAAGAAAAATTGTAAAATGGGGCAAAATTCACTTAACAAATTTTTCACTTAGCAACATAAATTTGGGCCTCAATTGTGGTCTTAAATTGAGGACTACTTGTACACAATTCTGTTGCTCCTTTTGTCAAATTTCTGTTTTATCAATACTTATTGCTGCTCTAGTGATTCTGTATTATTTGGCTGGGTTTGTTATGCTTCCATCTTTTTACTGTGGGTTGCCTGGAATGAAACAGAGGATAGTGGGAGAGCTATGTTATGAATAAATAAATAACAAACGGTGCATCTTGGGCATCAACTCATTGAAAAATTCTATTTGCATAATTTTTCTTCCTCCCTCTATCCTATCTCTCCGGTAACCTCTAATTGTGGTGAATTCCTGGGTGGTTGTATTGAAGCCTAAATAACTTTGTTGAGTAGCCTGATTCTCTGAAGTAATTAGCAGTCTGTTACTATATAAAGGAGAATAACATAATTTTGAATGCTAAACTACAGCTTGCTGGGAAATTTGGTTTGGACTGCCATGATGAAATTAAAAGGCTTACACCACTGAACTGTAATTTGTTAATTGCTTGACTAGTTCTTTCTGTAGGTGGAGAAGGCTTTGTTTCTTAAAATGTGAAAGATTAGGAATAGTATTTGTGCTGAATCTGAGAAATGCGTTGCCAATGTGCTTTTCAGAACCACACCTCAGTATTCTAAGTACGGTACTATACTGAAGAGTTTATTTTAGATTGATGTGGGGAGGTTTTTCACCGGACTTCCTGTTCTCTTTCCAGATATTAATCTGCCCTAATTGTCCCATGATGACTTTAGTGTTTAAACAGAGAGAATTAGAAAAAGACACTCATGATAAAGCCATCTATGCCTTTTTAATCAAGATTTTTATAATTGCAAGTATAACTTCATCCTATTCTTTTTTTATATTTTCAAATTTTAGATTTTGTGAGTTAGTCATTCTCTGATGAAAATTTATTGTATTTTGAGATATAATAATTAAAATAGTCAAACTGCATAAAGAAGGAGGAATGTTTTGTGTAGGATTGTGTAGGATTGTTTTGGAAGATTGGCAAGCTCAAATTTTGATTCATAAATGCATCCTCTATAATTAGCTTACAAATGTCATATCTGAAAATAACTGGTTTGACTTTGGAAGCTTGTTAGATCTTATTTTCAGTTGGAGATATTAACTATGAACACTCTTAAAACTTAACATTCTAGTAAGAATGCCCTTGTGGCATTCATTTTTGGATTGATTTTAATGCAGAATTATTCCAATAGAAGAAGAAGTGAAAGAGGTTGCTGCTCTTTATTTCTATAGTTTAGGAGGAGTTTAGTCATACATGATATTTTTCAGTTTTCCTTCAAGCAGAACTGCTTCTGACCTAAGATTATTTCTATTAAACCTCTAATCATGGCACATAGTTGCTTCATTAACTATTTTTAGGGACATCTCAGTACATCACCTCTGTCTCATCTCCAGCCTACTCTAGAGGCAGTCTGAAGTTATCTTTTGTAATTTTCCTGCTCAAGTGATATTTCCCCCTTCTTTTGATAGTTTTACCATATAAACAACCTACATAAATGCCTTAATGATGAGGCTAGAGATGATACAGTACTTTCAGGGAGGGGTCTGCCCAAATCCTATTGATGCTTAGGCCTTCTGTGGGTATGGCCCCTTTTTGTGTGGCCATAAGAAACTGCCCCTTATAACTTATTTTACCTTGGGCTATGTTACAAACCAACCAACAGCCTTTGGGAAGAAGGGGTTGATATTTTTGTATAGGGGAACATTGATCTCCTAGAAGTCTTTTGGTTGTTTTAAATAGGAAAAAAATCTATTTCCTGTTCTCTTATGAAGTACTGCATTTTTTTGCTGTAGGGCTCTTGATCTCTCAGGAAATTAATAATCTTATGGTAAATACATAGATGCATAATTCTTGCCTGACTTGGTGGGATGAAGTAAGAAGTCAATTCTACTGAAATCAATCCTATGAAGAGTGATTGGTGGTGATTTTCATGCCAATGGATGATGCAGGAGAGGAGGGCAAAGGAGGCTTGGGAAACCTACCAACAATTGTTCTGAAATTGTCTTGTATTAAATCTCAAAGGTATCACTCCCTGACTTCATTGGTGAAGCACAATAAACTTCAGTTGTGTGGATAGTTGTCAGCCTTCAAGATTTTTCCTTCAAGATTTTTCTCCCTTTGCTTGCATCTTTCGGCTGTCATAAGTAACGGGGGGAGGAGGGGGGAATGGTTATGGGAAGTGAGCTGGAGGTGTTACAANTTCCCACATGATGATATACACAACTTTTAATTGGATGAGCCAATTGAACTATTGGGGGTGGGAATGTTGCCATAACTTTGTATATGTGATTTATGCGCCCATTTTCTCAGATTCAGAATTCTCTTGTTGCTGCCACTTGATTTCCATAAAAGATATCTTTTCTCTGATTAAAAGAGTCTAAGTATTTCTTTCTTGGATTTTGAATGGAGCACCAGCTGACAATAGTACTAATTATATTGAAACACATTCCTGCCTATTTAAGAATAAAAGCTAGCCCATTAGCCAAATTACAAGGAAATGGAGGTAGAATTAGGAGTAGAATATGCTGCTTCCACTGCTACCTGCACTAAGGTGTTTCATCCTACTTCAAGGGTTTCAGACCTAATCTTAATGATCACAAGTACCAGTTAAAGACTGGTTCAGTAATCCAAGATCCACAATCTACGTGGTGCAGTTATGACCATCTTGAAGGAAGAAGCAATGGCTACAGTATTCTAGATTGCCATTACCACCAGATTTGAATACTTCAATTAACTTTACCAAGAAACCCTTGAAAATTGCCTGGGAACTACAATTGGTGTATCGTCCACAAGATGATGGGTGCAAACTGATTCAGTATTGTAATTCTGATTTTGTGAGTAGTGCATTGGCTTTACCTAAATTTCTGAGTGCAGTTCCAGTGCCATTTTAACATATACTGTACAGGGAAAAGGTCTTAACGTTTCCTATGGCTGATCTGTCCCTTCTCCTTGATTGGAATGTTCTAGATTCTCTCACTTTGATAGATGGAGACTACATAGACTTAGAAGCAAGAATTCTATAATGCTGTCCTAATATTGTATAATGTACTTCTCCCTGGAATTTGGCTAATCCTCATTTAAGGCATCTTTCAGAAAATGGTCAGAGCATAAACTTTCCATTAGACCTTTAGAGATTTGCATGTGTTTTGTGCTTCTTGTCCAATCAGCTGTGGGCTAGTTACATTTTACTTTTTTAAAGAATTATGAAAACAATCTTATGTTTTTGTTATTTGATTTGTACGCTGCCTAGAGCTATGGAGCTGTGCTGGTATAGAAACACAGGAAATAATAATGCAAACTGGTTACTGAAATGAATATGCAATTTCCTTTTCACATTGATATATTAATAATGATTTAATAACTTATGATTTAATAATACTTTATTAAATTTATATGCTACCTGACTCCCAGCAACTCTGAGTACTTTTCTGGGCATATCACATATTGAATAACTTGATTATGAAATAAATGAAACACGCATCAAACATTGGTATTATTTATCCACACAGGCTCCTTTTTATCATCAGAACCCATGTTTGGCTCTGGTAATTACTGGCAAAGATGTGCAAACATTTTTTAAAAATCTGACCAGTGAGCAAATATTGTTTTCTGTAGTAGATTCATAATAACAAGGGATGGAATAGCTTTCTCCACAACTATCACCAGAGTAACAGAATAAAATGGTACAATTGTACCAATTTTTTCAAAATAGTTGTTTAATTCAGTCACTGTCCCATGGTGTAATCTTTTTCAAAAGCAAGAAATGCTAAAAATGAAATGTTTTTGAGAAACATGCCAGCCTTTTGAGAGGGGAAATAAAGGGAGGGGAGGATTGTGCACTTTAGCTAGAAGGGAAAAGGCAGGTGTGGGGATTGGAAATAGAGAATGGATAAGTGAAAGTCTGGATTTGCCCCTACTTTGGATCCTAATCCAAAGAATTCTAGAATTGTGTGTTTAGTTCACATAAAGACTAACTAAATTGAGCCTTCTTAGATTCATAGTTCAAGCTCTGTTTGAATGAACGCTTGTCACATCCTTAAAATTGCCTTGGGTTGAGGTTAATGCCAATAATCCCATCGAAGGAAATCAAGGATAAATTAACTTCGCAGTCACAGTAAAGCAGCTTATTGTAATCAGAATTAATTCCTTTCCATGTTTTTCTTTAACCTTCTACTTTTTTAGGTCTGTTACTCCTCCAAGAATGAAACATTTTTGTTTTGAATAGTGTTTAGATTAGGTATTCATTTAAGTTGTTTACCTAAATATTCAAATAACTTTTGATGATTCTATTCAGAATAAATCTTCTCCCAAATGTTTCTTTTTATCTCTGAAGTAAAAGTTTAAGAACCTTCCATCACATAATTTAAGTATGTTAGAACGGATATGCTTTAATAGTTTGTGGGCAGTTTATGGCTGGTAATAAATCTTTCTCCAGAAAATGTATTAAATGCCTCTTTGAACCTCATATATTTCAGTTTAATGAACTGTTCCGTCCGGAAAAATGCGAGGTAGACCGGGTTCCAACAACAAAGTCTTTATTTGTTAACCGTAGTTGAAGAACGGAACATTGGCTCAAGCCGCGGCAGCCCTTTTTATAGCGGTTTGCCTGCTGGCTTGTAGCCAATGACAGATATTTATTTTTGCCGCCTTTAAGCAGGCTTTGTGGATTGGTTCCTAGTGAACAATCCCTACACTGGCTTTTTAGCCAACTCAGGAATCATGCATGTTTAGGAGTTCTAACTATTTTTAATACCAGAACACCCTCCCCTCTTGGTTCAGTCCTACATGGTGACGTCGCGCAGGTAGGGGAGGGGCTTCTCCTTGGCTCTACTGGACTTTGCGCGGTCATTTCTGCTGAAGACTTTCGAAAAAACAACCCGGGGTTTCGGATGGGGTTCGCTGTCTCTTCAGGCTCTTCCCATGGAACCGCCTGGAAGGGTGAGTCAGACCATTTTAAAACTGCCGCCTGAGTTTCTCAGGCGGTGGTTTTGCCGCTTCCCTCCTGGTAATCTCCGGCAGGGTCAAGCTGGCCCTGGCTGGGCCCGTTCGATGTGGATTCTTCTTTGCAAGTTTCTTCTACACTGTAAGTCTCTTTTTGCTCTTTTTGTTTGTTATCCGTATTCTGGTTTAATTTTAAACGGTTCTTTATATTTTCTTGTATTCCCCCCCCGTCCCTCTTTGGTTTGATTTTCATCGTTTTTTATTATTTGTGGTTGTGTGATTTGTAGTTCTTTCAATGTTCCGGGATCGAAGCTGGTCTATGTGCACGCCTTCCATATCCCTTGCCAATCGTTCCATGTTAGTCGGAAGGACCGGGGGCCTGTATATTTGTGTGTGATTTGCCTGGAAGCCATAAAGGGTCACCGCGTGAAATTTTTTCGTAGGAACTAGGTCGCCGATTTCAAATTGTCCTGAAGCGGGTGGAGAGTCAGGGGGCGTTTCTCTGTTGTATAATCGGCAGTTGTCAATCTGTCTAATTTGTGACCTAAGTTTCTTCCATCAGTAGTTCCGCCAGGCTTTTCTTTGTTATAGTCTGTGTGATATGCTGGAGGGTGAGTAGGCGGTTATTTTGTCTTGGACCATCCCCAATGTCCATTTTTCCTAACCTTCTTGGTAAAAAATTGAACCATTCTTTCCGCCCTACCTTTGCAGCCAGGTGAAGCCGGCACGCGTTAGAGCATCGGTATACCTAGGGAGCTAGCGTATTGTTCGAATGGATACTCGTATTGTGGCCGTTGTCGGACACTTAGGCGTCCGGCAGGCCGTGGGTTGCGAAGAGTTTGTCAGTTGTTTAATGAGGTTTCAAGTTGGTCGAGATGGCATAATTTAACAACCTCCAGCCAATTTGGTATGCATCTACAACAATTAGGAAGGTATTTCCCTTAGTAGGACCCGCAAAGTCAAGTGGATTCACAACTCAGGGACCTCGTGCGGGTTTTCAGTCCTTTATGGTTTGTGGTGGGGAAGGCCTGGTTTTTTTGGCATATGTTGCAAGGAATTTACCAGTATTCGATGTCCCTATCTATAACCCGCCACCCAGGAACATTAGCTTCTAGCCAGACTTTTCCATTTTTAACCAATACCAGGGCGGCCTTCGTGAAAGCATAACCCAGACCTATAGTTCTGTAATTGTAGGAGGATAAACTAACCGATCACTCCACATACAAAAACAACCTTTTTGAATCGAGGAGTATCGGTTTGTCTGGTCCGAAAGGTTTAAGTTCCAGTTTTTTGTTTCGGCCAGCCTTTCCTACCCAGTTCAGTATGCGGAGCAGTCAGAGTGGGTCCGTTTGCGGTGGCTCTGGGCGACCATTTGTTTGCGATATTGCGTAGATCGGGGCATGTCTCTATTGCAAAGTGGTCATCGTCGGTGCTGGGTCTTCCTCTGTATCGTAATTTGGGCGCTCTGGCTCAATCGCATCTGCATGGGAGATTTTGCTTCCCCTGGCGATGTGTCAATGTATAAGAGTAGGCCGCTAGGAATTTCTGACCACCAGTCAATTCGCAAGGGACAAGGTGTTTGGTGTGGGCTTGTTTCCCTACCCAAAATTCCTAGTAGCGTGTTTATGGTCCGTTACTATCCAAAAATGTTCTCTCCATATAGATATTCGTGGAAGCGTTTCACCTCCGGCGATGATTGCCAGGGGCTCTCTGTCTAGTGACTATAGTTACGTTCAGTTTTGCACAGAGTCTTTGAATAATAGGCCGACGCGGCCGTCATCTCCCATCTGGTAATTGGTGGCTCAGGATGGCACCGACTCCAAACTAGTAGCGTCGCAGGTCACCGTCAATGGAAGTGTGTTGCTAAACCTGGATAAGAACGGTGTATTGATGTTAATAAATATTTTTTTTTTTTGGAAGGCTTTTTTTTTCTTTATAACCCAAGTCCAAATTGTTTTTTTTAATCCAGTAATCGGTGTATATGGTTTACGCTATTGTTCCTTTGTGGGGTAGAATACATTATAAAAATTTATTAGCCCAAAAATGCCTAGCCAATTCAGTTTTGTTTCTTGGCTCTGGTGCGTCTTAATGGCTTTGACTTTTTTTCCAGTGGGTGTATACCCTCTCCGTCTATATTAAATAGCCCAGAAATTCGACGCGATCAGTCATTAAGCAGCATTTTTCTTTTTTTTATTTTAGGCCAAGATTCTCTGAATTTTGTTAGTACGTCTCTTAGTCTTCTTTCTAGTTGGGTCGTATCTTTGGCCGAAATAAGACGATCGTCAAAATATGGTACGATCCTTTTATCCATTCAATAGGCGTTCCATTGAGGCTCTTGGAAAACAGCTGGTGGCTCACTCACTCCCCAAATTGGAGTCTGTTGCATTTGAATGTCATTTGTGGGTCACTATTATCTGTCCTCAGCCGTTTTAAGGGTCTATTGGAAGCTGTTGTTAAGCTTGGTGCTAGAATTCTAGTTAGCGAAAACTTTTCCTCCCCCAATGTGAAGTAGTAGATGTTGTTACGACTTGGCACCAGGGTTATGCGCTTTGTTTGCTAATGCGGGTTGTTCAGGGTAGCCTTGTAGTCCCCTCCGCAGATGCGAACCAAACCCGTTTCAGGTTTTAATTGGGTGTTACGATTGCCGTTTTTCCCAATTTAGCATGGTCAACAGGTTCCAACAACTCCTTGGTCCGATTAATTTTATTTTTGGTTCGTCCTCTATTGTTGCTTTTAGAGCAAAAGGAACTTTGTCTGGCCTTTTAGTCTTCTAGGGGCTACCTGGGGGTTCTAAACTAAAGGAAATTGGGGTCCCCGATACTTGCCTAGGGAGCCGTCGAAAACCGTCCTGAACTCGGTGGATCAGGCTTTCTTCCCAGTCGTTGGCCACCCTCGTCTTACTCCGGTCATTCCGATGCCCAATGGTGCGAACCATTCGATGCCCAGGAGGCTTTGGCTCGGTCTCCGGTCGGACTAATTGTCAATTGGTAGTACTTCGATATGTTGTTTGTAGGCGACTCGGAAATATCCTAGGCCTACCAACAGGAATTGGTTCCTTGGGTAGTCTTTAAGGTTAATTTTGTCTCGGAGCTCCTTAATTTGATATTTGGGACCAGTTGGTTGATGGTGTCCCATGATCACAATTGATAGGAAAGACCTGAGGTCTAACCTCCATTTTCGCAGGGGCTTGCCTCTTAATTTTTACTATTTTTTTTACTTTCTTCCGCGCTTTCCTTCTGAGCCTTCCGATAGTGAAAGTCCTGATGCGTTTTTTCTCTAGTTACTGGCTTGTTTTGTTCCACGCCACTTTCTCTCGGTTTGTTTTGGCTCATGCTTGTGGGGAGAGTTTTCGTGCATTTCTGTTGGGCTGGTAATTTTCTTATTTCTGCAGACCTTCTTGATGTGCCCCTTTTTTTACAACGCTCTGCAGATGGCATCAGGAATCTGCAATCGGCTTGAGGATGGTTCCTCCGCAGCGCGCGATTTCACGCCAATTTTCGTTTTTTGCGCGGCCTTTTTATTGGCGTATAGGCGCGGTGGGACTTCATCGTCTTCCTCTCGCGATTCTGGACGTCTCGTCAAAAATCTTCAATGGTGTGTGGGTGGAAATTGTTTTCTTCCTCGTGGCTAGGCTCGTTTCATTGTTGTTCGCATTCATCCTGTTTCATTTGACCGCCCGATTTTTTCACGGCTTCAGCGCTGGTTGCGTTTCTGCGAATGGCTTCGGCTACGCGTTATGGTTGGTTTATTTAGCAGCTTTGCTTTGTAAGATTAGAGTCTGCTTAAACCCAATATTACTCGATCTTGATCGCTTCATCTAGAGTTCAGGAACTCACATGCTCCCCCCAGTTGTTGGAGAGCTGCCACAAAAATCAGGTGTATGATTTTGCGCGCTGTTCTTTCTGTCTCTTAGGTAAAATTCGGTGCGCTTGGATTAAGGTTTGACACCACGGAGCGTAAATGAGCCTACAGTATTCTTTGAAGCTCAGGCCAAGTCATTTGCTTCGACATCTTCGGGCTTTGCTGATGCCTTGCCATTTTGAAGATGTGGGCCCCTCAATGGTCAAGAAAACAAGCCCTCTTTACGCTGGTCTGAAGATCTCTTCCATTTTGTTACTTTCCAATACATTTGGCAACGGTCTCACGTTAGGATGCCATCCTCTTCAGTTGGGAATTGAAAGGTGCGGGCGGCCGTTATTCCAAGCATGTCTTCAGTCTGTTTTGGTTGCCGCGTGCTCAGGTCTCGCGTTTAGGACGATTCCCACCTTTGTCCGCCAGTGGTTCCGTCCGAAAAAAACGGCGAGGATAGGACGGTGTTCCAACAACAAGTCTTTATTGTTTAACCGGTAGTTGAAGAACGGAACATTGCTCAAGCCGCGGCAGCCCTTTTAATAGCGGTATGCTGTGCCGGCTTGTAGGCCGAATGACAATATGTTATTTGTTGCCCGTTTAAGCAGCTTTGTGGATTGGTTCCTAGTGAACCAATCCCTATACTGGCTTTCTTAGCCAATCAGAATCATGCATTTAGGAGTCTACTATTTTAATACAGAACATGAACCTTTTAGTTTCTGAAGTGCAAGATTTCAAGGAGTAGAAGAACGTATTGTATCTAGTTAAAAGAAAGACTAGTTTTCCCCCAACAATTTATCTTTAAAATGGGAGAGTCATCATAGGTTATCTAAATATGTAGTTATAGTACTGGTGGGGAAGAAATATTTTCCCATCCTAATCTTCCTTGGGAAGTAGGGCAGTGTGTCATTTCAGGTGATAAACAAAATAATGTCTTCAGATGTGAAATTGGTTTCAAAAGTTAAAGCTAAAGTCAATATTTGGAATGGCATAAAATACAAGGAACAATAGTACAATCAGTGTAACACTTTATGTGATCTTGCTGCTCTTATACAGATATCTTATGATAGCAAAGAAACATTCAAAATTTTTGCTGAAATGTATGTATTAAATCTAGATTTAATTTTAGTTGGTTACAACTATCAAGTTACAGCCTATGAGCTGAAATCACAGTTGCTAAATCTATTTTTTGTGTGCAAAAATAGAATTATCTCTTTGGCACTGGCACTCCACAACAAAACTATGCACAACTCATCTAGTAGAGCCTGTATATATTTAATGAAATGTTCCCCCACTATTTTTATAGAGCAGCTTGATAATTTGCTCCACGGTGGTTGGTGTCTTTCTGAAATGGAAATGGTCCATTTCCATTTCAGAAATGTTCAGTCATTAAGGTTAAGGAACCAGTGAGAATTAGTTATATCTTATATATGATTCGACAATATTTGATTATTCATAATATCTAAGACAGCTGCAGAAAGGTCTAAAATTAGCAGCCTCTTCTCATAATCTTCAGATGGAAATTTGCCAGATCAGTTCAAATCAATATATGATGTATTGTGAACAAGCTAAAGTCTTTGAATGTAAGGAGACTGAAGAATAAAGTCACATTTCAGGAATAACATACTGGTAAGTATATTGCACTGAATCTCTCACAGTTCAGTCTGGCCGACTTAAATATGAGGTCAAAGATCACTTAAATCAGTCAAAACAACAAATCTATTTGGCAGTGAGCGGAGTAGTTGAAACAAACCTCTGATTCCTACTATAAAATAGGTAAATTCTCATTGTATTCTCCATGCTGCGAGAGCCCAGGATGGGTTGACTCCTTCCTATGATGTCATTTAGCTGAGTCTGTACATATAAAAGCCAGCCCCCGGAAGATACCTCAGCTTTTGACTCAGCTCCTTTCAGTCAGTAGCTGTGTCTCTGAAAGCGTTCTGTTAGTTAGCACTCACCGGCGATCTTCAGTACCTTTTTTTCTCACTTCAAGCAGCTCCCAGGGCAGCTGCTCTTCCAGGAGAGCAGGGATCTCTCTCCTGCAACATTGGGAGAAGTGTTGCCAGAGCGCTGTTCAGGCAAGTTGGGCAGCGTCTGTAGACCTCCTCATGCCTGTGGTTTGAGTAAAATACAGACAAATTAAAATGCAGACTCTGCATTCTATTTTAGAGAGCGTTCGGGAGGGCGATCTCCTCTCTTTCATTGATCTCATGGAGGCTTCTTCCACATCCCCTTTTGGCCTCATCATTGCCAGTTTCTCCATTTCTGTAATCAGAATACCCATTACCAGTATCGAGCACTTCCCTTCGGCTTCTCATCGGCTTCAAGGGTCTTCACGAAGGTTCTGGCAGCATTGATGGCATCTCTGTGTTCTGTTCCAGTGAGGATCCAATGCT
>BHFT01019547.1:0-11379 GCA_004320025.1 Laticauda laticaudata
GCAACTTTGGCAATTAATAAAAACTTATTTTTCCAAACCAGAATGTAAGAGAGATGGAATTTATTTGTATAAGTAAGCCAATTTTCCACTCAACTTCTTAAAAAGCCACTTCATTCCTTCATTGTTCATAAGAAGTTCATGGTATCATCTAGAATAGAATAGGGGTCTTCAAACTTGACAGCTTTAAGACTTGTGGACTTCAACTCCCAGAATTCCTCCTCCTATCATGTTAGCTCAGGAATTCTGGGAGTTGAAATCCACAAGTCTTAAACTTGCCAACTTTGAAGACCCTTGATCTAGATTCTAGAAGGACTGGAACATTTTTTGTTCAAGAGTTTAGGAGAGAAGAAAATGGATCAGCATTCCCTGTCATCTCCAGATGGGACTGAGGTTCTTTTATGAATCGTAGGCCAGCAATAACCAATCTAGTGGTGAATAATGTCTACATTGGGTCCTCAATAAAGGACCTCAAATGAAACCTCTTCCATGCCAATGCTTTATTCTGCCCACTCTGCTTATACAATGTATTTACATTTATTTAAACAGAAGAAGAATCTGTAGAAGATAAGAGAAACCTTTCTTTCCAACATCTCTTGATGTGGATGAGATTTGGACAGAAGGAGAATTGGATCTTGGAATGGATTTTCTTTCTCACCCTTGCTAACAATAGTCCTGGACTGGATAGACTAGTGATCTTATCAGTGATTTTATAATTCTTTGTTTCTAAAATTCAGGAAGGATTGCTAAACTGATTCATTCAAGTCAGTTTGCAACAAATTATGCCTAAATCAGAATATATTGTATGGACTCAGGAATAAACTTAGTGAAAGAAAGAAGTCAAAGGTATAGAATCCTTGAAAGGTAGTATAGTTGAATTTGTGAATTTAAAAATACTGAATTTATAAATGGAGTACTTTTACATAGAACTCATACAGAAATGAATAATCCATTATATACTACAGGCCAGCCATTGTCCAGGAAATGGAAACTAGGGGGTTGTTGAGACAGCATCTTCATGAGCAAATTAGTATAACTTGTTAAAATAAGTTATGTGGTTCATCTGAGACTAACAGAGTGGGAGATAATTGAAAACACATTTCCTAAGGAATTATATCTGAAAACAGTGGTTCCACTTTTGAAAACAAACTGCAAATTATATTCCCGTACAGTTAACAAAGCAAATAATTCCTTTGATTCCTAACACATGGAGTTATGACAAATTCATAAAATATGTGTATGCGGTTTTTAAAGAAAAAATACTGTCCAAATTACAGTATGTGAGTGTACTTAATTTAATTTGTTGTGCACAATGGACGTTTCACCTGAAAATGGTTAGAGGGAGGAAGGTCTGCATGATTATAGCAATATAAGAATGACAGGCTTGCTGTCTATTATATATGGACATATCCAGAGGTATATTGTATAGAATTTAAAATAAACAGAATGACTATAAATGTCCATGGTTAATGAAAAAAACCATACACTGGCCAGCTGGGATTAGAAAGGCAATGATGCTGTGGGAAACCATTTCATTTTGCCTAAAGACAAGATTGGTTGGTTTGCATATGTGTAGAGAGATACCAGAGAGATATGGAACAAATTAAAGTTAAAATTAACATTTACAAATTATTTTAAAATGTTAAAAGAATAGTTATAAATTCAATTCATTTTTAGAGTTCCTATTTAAGGCCTCAAACAACTTTCTGTATTCCATGAGACATATTGAAGGAAATTGTTTTTACTGGCAGGAGTTTAATTAGCATGTTTAGGTTGTTGGAGTTGAAGATAAACAGTTAGTTGTTTTATTTACTGACAAATAGTACATTCTTATGTATGTCAGGAGAAGGAAGTTTGAGTAACTTCATTTAACACCAGGCAAGTGTATACAAACGATTGGAGTCTAAAACAAACACATACTGAAGTCCTACTAACATTAGAAGGATTTAAATGTCAGTATATTTACACAGGATTGTACTGTAAACTCACATACCTTATTATCATCTTATTATTATACAGTTTAGGATTTGATATTGGATGTCACAGTTACGTTAACAAATTTTTTCCTACAGCACTTTGTTCCATAAGCTTTAGATAGCATTTCTTAGTTAGTTTACTTTATTGTCATTGCACCTCGTGCAACGAAATTAAATGCCATCTTCAGTGTACATTATACATAAAAACATACAATTCGCATTTATACAATTCACATTTATACAATTGAATTTAAAATACCTGAAATTGCATTAATATTACACTATACATTAGAATTCAACAGAACTACTACCCTGGGATAGAAGCTTTTTCAACTTATTTGTCCTTGTTTTTATTGTCCTGTACCATCTGCCCAGTGGTAATAATTAAAAAAAAGTGTGCCCTGGCCGAGATGGATCTTTAAGAATATTTTGAACTTTCTTAAGGCAGTGGGAGCTATAAAGCTCTTCCAAAGATGGGAGAGGGCAACCAATGATCTTCTGGGCAATGACATTAACCTTCTGGAGTGCTTTCCTATCTGCCACTGTGCAATTAGCAAATCATACACAGGTGCAGTAATTTAAAATACTCTCCATGGTGCAGCGGCAGAAGGTCACCAGCAGTTTTTCATGCAGTTGTTGTTTCCTGAGAAGTCTCAGGTAGTATAATCTCTGCTGGGCTCTTTTGACCAGGGCTGCAATGTGAGCGCCCCACGTCAGGTCCTCTCCTTCAAACAGTTTGTTTGTCGGATCAAAATGCAAAGGAATCCCTTCAAAGTGCATCCTCTAAGTTTGAAATGCTTCCAGATGGCGGGGCAGTTGCAGTACTTCACTTATCATAAGTTATACCTGTGCATGTGTAGAAGCCATGTCTTTGCAATGGAGAAGTGCCCATGGGCTCCAGGTCAACACTTCATGGATACTTTGCTGCATTGAAGAGCTTCATCAAGCTGATTGAACAATGAGGGGTCCATGGTGCTCTCTCTTCTTGGCTGTTTTCTTGCAGACCTTTCATTACCAAACTAGGTAACATCAGTGCACAGTGTGCAGATTGAATAACATTTGCATCCTCTTAGTGTCTCCCATTTAGCATTCTGGTTTCCATCTTTGTTTCCCAAGCAAAGTTACCAATAATTCTTATTTGCGCATGATCCCATTATCTACAACTTTTCCTAAGTGTTCATTCACATCTATAATAGATGATCATATATAGTATATTCATTAACTCCTATACTGGATTCAAGCTTACTTGTTTTGAGTTCTACAGTCAGACAATTTATTCCCATGGCAGAAATAATGTGAGAAGGATTTATACATGTTTAGTGAATATTCGGAATCATTCTCAAATTCTTGGCATAACTATATCTGACTCATGGCGTGGCAGGCAAATCAATCCTGCCAAAATTTGGAATTTAGTCATGGGAAAGACTTCCAAGAACCTTCTGTGATTAACATTCTATCACAAGTAAACCCCTATGGCCACAATGTTCAGTGCCTTTGTTTAAAAGTGACGGATCATTCATCCAAAATCAATCCTAAATGTGTATTTTTCTTTCTTTCTTTCTTTCTTTCTTTCTTTCTTTCTTTCTTTCTTTCTTTCTTTTTCTTTCTTTCTTTCTGCCTACCTCACAAAAAGTAACTCTGGGTAATGTTCAACAATTAATTAAAAACAATAAATATGTAGAAACAACTACAATTAAAAGGTAAAAAAAAAAGCACAAAGCACAAGTGTGAATGAATATTAGCCACACTACAGATAGTCGTCAACCTGCAACCTTTTATTTAGCAACTATTTCAAGTTATAGTAGCACTCAAATGACTTATGCCCAGTCCACACACACAGCAATTATTGCAGCATCCCCACAGTTATGTATTCAGAATTTGGGCGCTTGGCAACTGGCATGTATCTACGATGGTTGCCACATCTTGTGGTCATGTGATTGCCACCTTCCCAGCCAGCTTCCAACAAGGAAAGCCAATGGAGAAACAGGATTCGCTTACTAACTGTGTGATTCACTTAGCAACTGTAGTGATTCGCTTAGGAGTCATGGCAAAAAAAGATAAAATTTGAGTGTGACTCACTTGACCACCTCACTTAGCAATGGAAATTCTGGTCCCAGTTGTGGTCATACGTCAAGGACTACCGGTAATATCTTCAAATTAATTTCTCTTGTCCCCTGCGACCCCAAGGCCTGATGGCTTAGCCAGATCTTTGAGGGACTTCCAGAACATTAACAATTATGTAACCTAGTAGCATCCTTTCAAATAAACAGATTTAAATAGTCCCAATTTTCCAGTTATTTTGTTAAGGTTTGAAGTTCAAGTCTCAGAAAATATTCTGACTTTCCTCTCCCTACCATGCTAAACTCAGTTTTAAATAGTCCTGCCCAACAGAGACAAAAAATATATTGAGGACAGAATGGTATTATTATTACAATGTCAGTGGTAGCATTCATCAGTCAAAAGGTAAGAGAAGGAAGTGGAATATATTAGATTCCCCCAGGTCTATGGAGATTTTCAGTCATCCAGGTCATGGCTGTCCCATGAGGCAACTGGACTTTCTGGTTTTTCTTTGAAGATGTCTCGCTTCTCATCCAAGAAGCTTCTTCAGCTCTGGGTCAATGCTGTAAGAATGCCGAAGAAGCTTCTTGGATAAGAAGTGAAATGTCTTCAAAGAAAAATTAGAAAGTCCAGTTGCCTCTTGAAAAAGCAACCTTGGGATTCCCCTAGGTCAATCCCCATATGGTTAAGAAGCAGGATGTTACAGTGATTGAATCATTACCTTAGAAAAATTTGTTTCTCTACTAAAAAAAAACAAAAAGCAGCCCCCCACCCCAAATTAAACAATGGGTAATCTACAGGAGACCGTCTAAGTGTTACTGAGCAATAACTTCTAGCATGCTTAGATAACTAGCCAATGGTAAGGAATGCTGGCAAACAACAGAATAAATCCATGTTTCAGACAGTATTCCAAAGCAAACAACTCAAGCCAAAACTGCTTATTGAAAAAGCAAAGTAATATTTTCCTGAATATAAATAGTTCTCAACTACCTGTAGGGCTTCCTGTCTGAGCAAAGGGTTGGACTAGAAGATCTCTAAGTCCCTTCCAACTCTGTTATTCTCTAATTTACAATCACAATTGAATCCAAATTTTCTGTTGCTAAGTGAGAGAGTTATTACGTGAGTTTTGCCCCATTTTTTGCCACAGTGGTTATGTGAATCACAGCAGTTGTTAAGTTAGTAACACGATTGTTAAATAGATTGACTTTACTTGCCAGAAGGATGGAAAAGGTGACCACATGAACCTAGGACACTGCAACTTTCATAAATATGAACCAGTTGTCAATTTTGATCGTGTGACCATGGGGATGCTGCAACGATTGTAAGCGTGAAAGTCATCATAAGTTTCAACCGATGTTACCTAGTTTGGGTAATGAAATTTCTGCAAAAAAATAACTGACCTTAGAGAGAACCAAGGATTCCTCATTTCATCCGACCCACAAATATTCTCCTTTATTAGATTCAAACTCATAATCATGTTTTTAAAAGATGATGTACCACTGGTACTTAACACCAGGTAAGTTGAAGATGTATAAAGGTATGTCAAAGGAATGTAGGAAGTGTAAAAACAAAGAAGGGACTTTGTACCATCTATGGTGGACAGGTGACAAAGCAAAAAAAAAAATTGGACTATAATCCATATCTTAATAGAGAAAATCCTGAAAATGGAGGTAAATATGAAACCAGAACGTTTCCTCTTAGGTCTAATGGAAAAAGAATTGGAGAAAAAGTTTGGAACTTTGTTATTATGCATGTTGACAGCACCAAGATTATTGTATGCGCAAAAATGGAAGGGCAAACTCATAATCGTAAGGATTAGGTGAGCACAGTTCAAAACAAGCAGATCCTGCACAGTGGTAGGATTCAAAAAAATTTACCATCGGTTCTGTGGGTGTGGCTTGGTGGACATGGCAGGGAAAGAATACTGCAAAATCCCCATTCCCTCCCCATCCCACTAACCTGCTTTCCAGCTCTGTTCTCTTGTGCAGGGCAACAAAAGAAGACNTGTTCTCTTGTGCAGGGCAACAAAAGAAGACCCAGCTAATCAGCTGGGACTTGGGAGGCAGAGAATAGATGGGAATGGGGCCAGTCAGAGGTGGGATTTGCTGGTTCTCCGAACTGCTCAAAATTTCTGCTACCGGTTCTCCAGAACTGGTCAGAACCTGCTGAATATCACCTCTGATCCTGCAACTAAGTGGGATGGACACGAAGAGGAACTACAACTCTAACTAGAAAATTCTTACATTTTTCAAGATTCTGCCTTCACCCCCAGACTAGTGTTAAAGATATCTTACTGAATTGCTTTTGCTTTCTGAATGTTACTAAATACATGGGGTTTGACAAAAGCCACTCTAATCTTTTTGTACCGGGATTACTGAGCCCTTGCCCACTAAATATTTTGCTAATCCTTTGGGGCAGGAATTCAATGCTGTTTACAAAAGTGATTTCAATTTTAGCTGAATATTTTTTATTAATGTAATAAATTCAAAGTTAACATTGCATGTTAAGTCATAGGAAAAACTTTTTTAAAAAGCTCTGAGCTTTCATTAATACCACCTAGTGTAACATCAGCATCAGCATTATATATTTCATGGTAAAAGTAAAGGCATTTTCCCCAGCAGATCTGCAGACTGAAATTATAAAATTCAATTGGAAACCAAGTACTGTATGTTATTGCCTGGTATGAAAATTTATATTTGCAGACTTGAAGCAACAAGTTTGCAGGAGTGGTTTTTAAAACAACACATGACTAATCCATCTCCTGGGATTGCAAGCCAAACTGGAGCCAAAGATCCCTGTTAGGTCCCAAAGTATTTTTCTCATGCTTCTTGCAGACATAACAGTAATCCTAAGAAAGGGGGTGGGTGAGTGGAAATCAATGAATAACAAAGAAAAGCTTGGGAAACAATTTGATGAACTATTTAGTCAATTTAATAAAAAAAGAAGAAACACAGCTACAAGCGAAGAAACCACCTACTGGAAAAGAAGATACAAGGAACTTCCCTGCAGAGAAGTAAACTTTGAAAGGCCCATCCAGCAGGATCTCTCCATGTTGAAATAATGTTGGCCCAAGACCGAAATCCTGCTGCTTGTATTAAAATACCAGCGACGATGCACAGATTTTTTGCTATTTTACACTCATCACTTGGGGGTCCTTTTTACTGAAGAAAAGGGGGATAAACATATTATAAATGCATAACCAGAAGTGGGATTCAGTTTTTTTTACTACCAGTTCTGTGGGCATGGCACAGGAAGGATACTGTAAAATCTCCAGTCAGAGGTGGTATTTGCCAGTTCACCGAACTACTCAAAATTTCCACAACCAGTTCTCCAGAACCTGCTGAATATCACCTCTGTGCATAACATAGACTAAATGTATATATTTAGAATAGGAATCCCATTTATTTAATAAATCATTTAATGTTGATTAAATGTCAATAGAGAGTTTGTTTCACCTAGAACTTCACCTTTTTCTTGGTGTCTTCCCAGCACAGTATTTAAAACTTCAACTACCGTCAAGCCTAGGCAGCATGGCCAATGACAATAAATACATTGCAAAACTCCTGGAAGGGACCAGATGACCTATCTCAGGACAAAGCAACAACAGCATGGAGTGAACTGTAGAGACTACAGCAAACTGAAATATCTTGAGCCTTCAAGTTCCTGAGAGCCAAAAGTATCTACAGTATATATATATGGTGGCTTAGCAAACCATAATGTTCCTAAGGTGGGGGGGAGGGAAAGAAAGATCAATGACTGTTATGACTATGACTATAATGACTATGCACCATGTTCTCTTCTTATTTCCATTTAGCAAGAAAGAAAACAAGCATTCAGCAGACTGCTCAGAGATGCATTTAAGCAATCCAGAACATTGCTAATTTAAATACCTTCTTCCCCTCTTCCATTAGTAGAAACCTCCATAAGAAAACCATGTCTGCAAGGAAAAGAACTCCAAGAAGACCTAATCCCAACCCAAACACTAACCCTACCTTAACTTTTTATTGCCACTGGGATTTTCCCATGTATTTTACAAGTCTGAATGAAAAATTGTCTCCTCTGCTTTCATTACAGAACCTCTAAGAATCTGTCCCTGAGGTCAATTTTTGGCTCTGACTCTAAGGTGACCTAACTTTAACACTAACACCAATACTCACCCTAGTTTAATTTTCATTGGTAAAAGTTTTTTTTTCTGTGTATTTTATTGTGATTCACAAACAAGTCCAAAGAAAGACTTGTCACCTTCACTTTCGTTAGAAAATTTCCAAGAATCTAACCATAACAAGTATTTTTGGCCCTGACTCGAAGGAAACCTAATCCTAATTCTAACTCTAGTTTATTTTTCATTGGCTATAGGATTTTCCCATGTATTGTATTGTAGTTTACAAATAAATTTGAAGGTGTCACCTTCTCTTTCCTGAGAGGAACTCTAAGTATTTATCACTGATATCAGTTTTTGGCTCTGACTCCAGAATGACCTAATTCTAAACCTAACACAAACCTGAATACTAATTAATTTCCATTTCAATGGGATTTACCCACAAATTTTACTCTGGTCAACAAGCACATCTGAAAGAAAAGCTGTTATCTTTGCTTTGGGTCCTTTTCCTTGTTCCAAGCCTTAGACCCGGTTCCCACCAGACCAGGCAAATAGCATCATCTCTTTTTTATCACAACCAATTCCACTGTTTGACTGTATTCTTTTTTTAAAAAAGTTCATTCATAGATCTCCCAAAATTAGTATTAATCAGATCCCCAAGTTCAAATATTGTGAAGAAAATAAGAACGGGTGGGCTTCAAAACTTTTAGCAACGGGTTCTCTACCCAGTTGCTGGGTGGGCATGGCTATGATGGGCGTGGCCTAGTCGGCCGCCTGCACCATGACAATGGGGTCGTTCTTGCCCTCCACAGGCTCCGGAGGTTCTCTGGAAGCCAGAAATGGGCACATTTCCGTCTTTCCCAAATTTTGAAGAGGTTTGTTTTTTGTCCTCTCTGAACCTCCACATGCTCCGTGCACTTACTTGCATCCAAAATGGGCTGTGTGAGGACTCCTGGGAGGGGCAGGGTGAGGTTTGCGGGGCCAGCCAGGAGTGGGATTTGGGGGTTCTCCGAACTGCACAGATCTTAGCTATGGGCTTTCCCAAACCCCTGCGAACCCCAAGCAGCCCATTTCTAAGTAAGAACCTTCTCCCCTTTCTAGTTCTCCATTCTCTGCTTGAAAATTGTACATTCAGTTGACACAGAAGTGGAAAGTTATGAACTGTGGTGGATAATCATGGTATAATTGGATGAACGCAGTGGTACTGACTATTTCCTCTTTCTAGTCCTGTCTGAATTTTGGGGGTAGATTCAAAGGGCCTCAATCAAGAGCCAAAGAACTGATTGAATAGAAAAAGTTTGTGCTAAGCAATTTTGGTCAACTTTACTATGTTAAGATGAATATTTGCATGCCGAGGCATTCCCATTCATGTTGTCTATTGACAAACATCTATGGTGTGTTACAAACTTTGAGTCATGCTTAAAATGGCATTATTTTAAACCCTATTAACTGGACAGTATATTCCAGGGATAATAGGGTAAGTTGGCTAGAGGAAAACAAGGTTAAAATCTTGAGGATATTTTTCTAAGAAACCCACTGAAATTTGCTTCAGTGTAGAATTGTAGTACTGAAATGGCTCACATTGCCAATCTATGGCACATACGGAACGTGGCTATTTATTACCTTGAATTGTTCGAATCAAAGATCTGGATTAATAGATGCCATACTGGGAAGTGGATGGAGGAGTTTAGCCTATGCCCAAGGCTGGCATAATTTTCACATAGCAATGAAGGGATACATTCATGAATTGTTCCCAGAAGATTGAATAAAAAGCAAAGATTACTCTGCAAAAAGTGATATTTAATGCATTCCTTTTGAATCTGGGCATGCACACATTTAGAGAAAAATGCACACAAATTGTGTACGATTAATAGCCATTGGTGGCCTTTCACTCCATGGGTATGGCAGGTTTTCTCCCTAGTTTTAAAACTACGCCTAATGTGTTTTGCTAGATCGAATACTTGGTAGCAGATCCTGCTTGTCTAAATTAAATAAGGAAGGTATTAAAATTGTTCAAAAGTCTGTTACACAGTGTGTGCTGAAAATGATTTGAAATAATATTGGCGGCGTAGTTTGTGTTCATTTGATCAAGTGATAAAAGCCTCACATTTCTATTTCTGTTCCTCATTTCCATGAATATGCACCACCTTGGTAAATAGAGAGGGGAGGAGGAAGGCATTAGAAAAGCAAAACATTGCTCTCGGGACATGCCTCCCTTTTTGCATTCTCCTGGATAAATTTGCAGAATTGAAAAAAATGCCCTGTTTCAAACTGTTCTAGACTTCTATCCTATGTAACAGTATACCTTTGAAATGGGAAGGAAAATTGCGGGAGACTTGGAGGCAGGAAAACACCTCTTAGGTTGGCATCGAACTTGAAAGCCCAGCTAGTATGGAGAATTTTTATAAGTAGGAAAAAGTCTCCAAATTCCCCCCCAGTTCTTCCACACCTCTGTTTCCTTCCTTTGAGCCTCTCTCCATTCTGGCTCTTTTTCAACCCCTTAGATGAGCAACCAGGCATATTTGCATTCCAGTTGTCCTTCCTCACCCCCAACTCCAAGCCAACATTTCTCACTGACTGTTATGACTTCATCTGGAAGCATTTTAGCAGTAGATCATAGTGTTTCCTATTATTAATCACATTGCTCCATTCTTCAAAACAGGAGGCAAAATCAGATTGACGTTCTTCTCCCCACTTTTTCATCCGTAGTCTAACATTTGCAAAGCGAGAGAAGNCTTCAAAACAGGAGGCAAAATCAGATTGACGTTCTTCTCCCCACTTTTTCATCCGTAGTCTAACATTTGCAAAGCGAGAGAAGGGGGAAATCCACAAGTTCAAAATCCCATGGCTTTAAAGAGCACAAATTAACTCCATTCAAAGTTATGGCTTTTACTGAAGCCAAATCAAGGAGAGGAGCTGAGAAATCTCCCTTTTGTTATTGTTCTAGAAAATAATCTAATATCTTGAGGCAGCCTGATCCCATAGAGTCGTGAAATCATCCTTATAACTCTAATTTTTTTATTTTTGTTTTAGTGTGCTGAATTGACAGCACTTTATATTTTCTTTTTACAGAAACTTCACTCAGGTTTTTTCCCCCTCTCAATTGTATTAGTGATGCCAGCATGCTCTCTACAGTGCAGGGAAATATCCAATGAACCTCTCAATTGTACACAACACCACGAGGATTAAGCAACATTAAGGAAAGTTCTATAAATCCTGGAATATGCACGGGGACAGTGCATTAAAAAA
>BHFT01019548.1:0-19660 GCA_004320025.1 Laticauda laticaudata
TTTTGAAAGGGTCACTTAGTGGAGTGCGGGACAACGGACTTTGTTAAGGTCCAGGTGGGATAACGATGTACCGCTGGAGGGCATAAATTGTGGCTCCTGCGAGGAAACTCCGTATGTGTGGATGATGGGAAAGAGCATAGTAGACCTCAGATGAGAACGTGATGCAAGGCTGCGCCAACCTGTCTTTTCAAAACATATTAGTGATAATTTCCCTTTGTCAAGTCCCTCTTGCCAAAGACACTCTAAGGGATTTGCAGCCAACAGATGGAGAGAGGGGGATCAATTTCGAGACTCAGATACCACCATTTGCAGAAACATGGACCATGTGGCATTGTAAATGCGATTTGTTGAGGGTGTCTGGTAGAGCCTTGGATAGTGGCGAATAACTCTGTTGGAAAACTTTTCGTCTTCAGGACCAAAAACTCCGCTTCAACCTCCAGCACAGTTAGATGCAACCATGCAGGGTCCGGATTGTTGAAGGAGTCCCTGAATTAGCCGAAACCCGGCTGTGGAATTCTCCATGGTGGTTGGTACGGAAGACTGCGGAGGTCTGCATACACCACAGCCTTCTGGGCCAGTAAGGAGCGCTACTAAAAGTAGTTTCACCCTCTTGTCTAGCAGCTTTCTGGATGACCTTGGAACCAGTGGAAGTGGCGGGAATGCATACAGAAGTTCCCAGGGACCAACGACAGCGGAGCAAATTTAAAGTTCTCGCTCCTTGCTCAGGGGTACCTGGAAAAAAATCCTTGGGAACTGAAACATTGAGGGGGGAAGCAAACAGGTCCACCACCCCCCCACAACCACCCAACACCCCCACACGGCTGTCCAATGTTCCTGACCGGCCTCTTGAAACAGGGTCAGATGGAGGCCACCACTCCCAACTGATCGATCGTGGCCCTGCCTCAGCCAGTCTGCCTGGTGTATTCCGACAGACCTAGCAAATTGCTTCTGCTCTGATGAGAAAGTTAGGTTGCTCTCGCCCAACGACACAAGCGCTTCCGCTTCTTGCATGAGCATGGTTTCGCACTATGTGCCTCCCTAGTTTGATTTATGTGAGGCTTTGGCTGTTTACAGTTGTCGGGTCAATATAGTATTGTTGCTGATTGCGTACCTGTGGAAGGAAGCTGTGGAGAGCCAGGTGTACTGCTCAAAGCATCCAGCCAGTTTATGCTGCACAACTGTTCTATGGCGGACCAAGCGGGCCTTGGATCGTGAGCCGATGAACGTGCGCTCCCCATCCAAACAGGCTGGCATCGCCGTAGTGATGGTAAGTCTATGTGGCTCTTTTGAAGAGGCACGCCTCTGATTGATACTGGTCTGGTCACCAGAGGAGAGATATTGAAAGACCTTTGATTGGTACCCTGACCTTGTATTTGAGTTGCTTGGCCGGAGTGCTGCGTATAGGAGCAGGAACACTGGCAGGGATCTAGTGCTGAATCTGGGCCCAAGGGATGATAGAGATACATGAGATCATCTTGCCTAACAAATTTTGATAGTTCCGCTAGGGGACACCCTCTTAAGACCCCTGCATCGCCTTGATTAATTGCTGAATGCTATTTAAGTTCAACTTGCTTCCACTGATATCTATGACTGCCCCCAGATGGGTTAACCGAGTCGATGGTATTAAAAGAACTCTTTTTCCAAATTTTATGTGAAATCCGTGTTGTTGTTGGGATTGTAATGTGTTCTGATTATCTTTGACTGCCTGATAAGCGGAAAGATGACAAAATTCAAGAATGTCATCAAGGGATAACATTGAAGTCGTATGGGGATTTCACGGAGATGAGCAGCTAGTGTTGCGAAAGCCGTCCTCAGGGCAGAAAGCTAGTCCAAAAGGAAGGCCACCATATTCAAAATGGTGGGTTATTATAACAGAATCTCAGAAATGTATAGTGGGAAGGCTGAAATAGCAATATGTAAGGTAAAGCCTCCATCAGGTCTAGGATGTGAGGACGTTACCCTTTTCTTGATGCCAAGTAAGATAGATTGTAGAGCTGTGCATTTTAACTTGCGATATACTTAAGAAACGGTTGCAGACATTTCAGATCCAATATTGCCTCCACCTCCCCAAAAATCTTTTGGAACAAAAAGATTGTGAATAGAAACCTTGCCCTCATTGGTTTGGTGGCTACTGGCTGGATGGCTCTATGTCCAGTAGATGTTGGATAGCTGTTTCATGAGATGACATTTAACTGGGTCTCTGGAGAGAGGCGATGTACAGTATCGAACACAGGCAAGCAGCTATATAGAGGTCATGAAACTTCGGAAGGAGCAGAAGGTGGTCAATCCAAAGAGACCTGTCAGGGACGAGAGAGACAGGTCCGGGCCATCCCATGATAACTCCTTTGAGCGCCCGCCACCTAGGATTTTGAGGAATAGCCTTTAACAATTACCTATGCTGCAGGCCGAAACATCACTAATGTCGTAGCTTCTCTTGACACCTCAGGTGAGATCTCATGAGGTTTCAGGAGCGCGATATACGCACTTATGGTCGGCCCTTGCGCTGGAGTTTTAAATCCACATCTTGCGAATAATCCATTGATACGATCACTTAATGACCACCAATGAGGGGTAACGGTCCAAGGAGTTATCATTTGGATGCCGAAAAAGACCTGTTTCCTGCTCCCTGAAAGATCTCTTGGAATTGAACACCCCCTCTGCTCCTATCCCCGAAGTTGACTTTATCTGGCTGCTGCCCTGGTCTGAATGATCAGGGTCTCTGGTGTCTGGCCAGTGAAAAAGATCCCTGGTAAAAGGGCTGAAAGATCTCCTCCGAAAGGACTGAGGGGTTTCTAGAATCTGACTTCCAAAAAGGGGTAAGAAAGTAATGTTCTTTTTGTTTCGCGGTTTCAATTTGTAGTGGATTAAGTAAGGGCCAAACAGTCTGGTCTCCCACAATTGGGGATTGAAAGTCAGCTTGCATTTGTGCTTTAAAGTCCATTTGCCAATGTTTTAACCATAGTAAGGCGTCGCACTGTGACATGCGAAAACTAATGGCCCTGGACTGAATAACTTACTGCATGATAAGTTGCGTCAGCTTGAGAATTCAGCAGCTGCTATAAGTTTAGCAATATCTTGTTGCGCTCTAAGGTTGGAATTAGGGGCTGTTCCCGTAAGAGGGCGGAGCTATCTGAGGAGAAGAATGGGTGAAAGAGGAGGCAGCTGTGGCTGCTCATGATGGGCCCACGCATCAGGACTGATGCCCGCGTAGGCTAGCTCAGCCATTTTCCTCAGGCTTTAAATGCCTTCCAGCGCATCACTGCGGAATGGAGGAGGACGCTAATCCACTATAGGTTCATCTACCTCAGGAATATTCAATAATTTTGAGAAATCAGGGGCCAAATTGAAATATTTCCTGTCATATCCAGTGGGGCTGGGTACACCACTGCAGAGGCCCACTGTTTCTGACCAGCTCCAAAAACATGGGAGGAACTGGATCACCTCTGTTTCAACAAACTGGTTGGTTGAAAATTAGAATCTTTCTGTTCCTCTTCCGAAGGAGTTGGAGTGGTAGAAGGGGTCAACTGTTGTAGGCGTGCAATATTTTTGCGCTTAAACAAGAAAGATCTGAAAAGTTGTGGGTGGAATAACCTGTAAAAAACAGGTTGGTCAGGAACAAAGGCCTCATCCTCAGACATTCCCTTTCTAAGGGTCTCTACTTTCTTGACAGAGGCTCACTATCATGTATTTGATCCTGATTCAATCTTCTTCCATTTGATCAATTTTGATCCACTTCCTCCTCCTCCTCCTCCTCCTCCTCAGTTGGCCCTTGGAGGGGACCTCCCACCTTGTAAATGTACCTGGTATAGTGCTGCTCCGACCTGGTCAACGACCTTCAGCGATTGGAATCATGATCGGCGATGACAGGATATCCCTGGTCATAACTGCATGTTGAAGACCTTGCTATGAATCCCTGGGAGGATTGCCAGGCTCCATCCAGGCCTTCATCCTCTCTGGAACTTCCTCTATAGAATTGTCGGTCTGACGAAGACAGGCAGCTGTCGGATGTTGAATGTAGCTTTGGGACCTTCGCGTGTTGTCGATGTCCCCAGATACTTGGGCCTGTTGGGAAGCCAAGCTGCGCCTGGATGAGAGGGAGAGAATCTAGGGAGGAGGAAGGATGGGAAGAGGTAGGACAGACCTGGACTGGGAGGAGGGCAAGTCCTGTGGAGACATTGCGCCGCCCTCCCGTGTGCATTTTATCCTATCTGTTTTTTTAAAGCTTTATGGCGCGCTGATTGCAATCCCTTTCTGAAAGTTTTAGGAATTCCCTTAGCCTGCTTAGGTTTGTGCTGAGGATTTTGGCTTTGACTTTCCCAGCGATGAGGTCTGAGAGGCTGCTTACCGTCTGCCATTTTTGATTGAAGTTGGAATTGCAGGTATGCTTTTTATACAATGCAGTACTGTGTAAGGGTGGTTGGCACGGCCCAGGGGCCTGATCTTGAGGGCGAACAGGCTGGTTGCCCTGATGATGTTTTTATTGCCCCTTGCCTCTTTTTTTTTTTTTTTTAATACCGATCTTATAATGGAGTTGTATTCTCAGTAATAATATTTTATTGATAATTAAATATAACGAAGAGAAAATTATTATTTATTATTGTTGTTGTGGATTATTACATAACCAATATATATTAATATATATATAACATATATATTTATATATATATATATATCGTGTCTGATGTGTGCTGTGCTGTGTGTTGTGTTGTGTGTGTGTGCTGTTCAGCTTCCTTCTATCCACACGTCATTGTTAGCTGCTTTTTAAAGTTGTAGCAACTTTCAGCCAGAATCTCATCTGCCATCATCAGGCTTCTGTATGGAGTTTGTATGTGGGTCAGGGGTCTCACAGCCGTTGGTTTAAATTTGAGCTAAGCCTATCCTGATTGGGTTGGCGAAGTCTTGGTCTGTGTTTATTGGACTTGAGGTTTTCTACGCGGAGAAAACCCGAATAACCAAAGATCCACATACAAATACTCGCGAAAACCTCAGGAAAACAAAATATATATATTATATATATATAACAAAATATATAGGGTTTTAGTTGCCATTGAAGTGATGGTTGTGGACCTGTGGTTTTCCATCTGTTGGAAGACTAGTGAGGAGGTCGTGTTCCAGCTTTTACTGCATTTTTGTGTTCATCTATGGCGGGTACTTATTCTTCTATTTGTCTGTTTCCAATGTATGTGGACCGGGCATGATTAACAGGGAATTTCATATTATGCCTTGGTTTTCCAGGTTCAATTTTGTCTTTTGGGTTCCTCAGGATGACTGCTATTATTTGTCTGTTTGAAGGCAGTCTGATGTGATGGCCTGTGTAGTATCTTACTGATATTTTATCTGTATACCTCTTATGTAGGGCAGACAGCTGTTCCATAGGTCGTTGGTCTCTAGCGTCTCTGTTATGTCTTTGGGTGTGTTTTTTGTGGATCAGGTTGGTGATTTGTTTTTTTGGAAGCATTGGCTGTCAATACTTTAGTCAGGGTGCATAGTTCAGTCTTTATATGTGTCTTATCTGCCAGGCGTTTGGTTCTGGTAATTAGTGTTTTCGCCACGGAACTTTATCTGTGCCTGAGTGGTGTGGGATTGGGCGTTGAGGTGTTAGCGGTTGGTGTGTGTTTTCTTTTGGTATATTCCAATGGCACTAAAACCCTAGCCACTATAGAAAAACCCCAACCACAGAGAAATCATCAGAAAGCCATAGAGATTGAAAAAAGACCTGCAAAGCATGAATAGAAGACGATGATTCCCACCAGACTGTCAATCATTTGGAAGCCTGCACTTCTCAAATAGAAAAGAATCTCCACACCACAAGCCAGGCAAACACCTGGGGCACAAACAGACTCCTCTGATAGCTCAAACTCAAACATCCCCCCACCAGGCACCCAGGTGAAACCCAGCTTGCTAATGAAGAGCAGCTTGCTAATGAAAGAGCAGCCGTCCTTCACACGGAGCCAAAGCTGCAACTGAAAGCACTTCCAACACAAGAACAGGAGTTGTTGCCAGCCAATCAAAAGCCACAAAACAGACAGATTGAAACAGAAACACCAATTCAATCAAACTCCAAGTCCAATGAACACAGACCAGGCTCCTAGCCAATCAGAATGGACCAGCCTCGAATTTGAAAACCAGGAACTGTGAGACACACTTCCATTACAGAAACCCTGAGGATGGCGGCAGATGAGATTCTGCTGAAACGTTGCTACAACTTTAACAGCACTACAATGACGTGGGATAATACCCGAAGGAAACTAAACAGCACACACACACACACGCACACACACACACACACACATATATATATATGTATATGTATATGTATATGTATATAAATATTAATTAAGTGGCACGATGTTACGTGCTGAGAAACCAAACAACCAAATTGAGAATGCCTAAAGGCCCAGATTGATAAGGGTAGAGGCCTTCAACAGCTTCCTGCACAGGTGGACACAGGCCTAGGTGCTTGCTGTTGTGCCGCTGGATTGATTGGGCTGTGAGGGTTAAGCCAACAATTTAACTGTAAGAATAGCCTCGAATATAGAAAAAAACAAGACGAGGGTATAATGGTCCCCAGTGTTCCTGAAGGGAACCTCTGCTCGGAACAGAGTTACTTCACACAGCATGAAATGGAATACAGGCGCGCGGCCATGAGGTCTTGTAAGAAAAGATGGCCTCCAGCTGTTAATCTTTTGGTGCGCTCCCCAGCAGCAAACTCCCGCCGTGTGAAGAAATAGTCTCTGATGGCTTTTCCTATATGGCTAAACGGGGGGGAAGGGTGGAGGGCACTAAGCATTTGTATCCTCCACCCCAAATGGCATTCAGAGGGGGAAGGAAAGCGATACGACTCTGTTGGGAGCAAAGAGCTCACGCCGCTGTTCGGGTAAAGAAACTCTGCAGCAATCTGTCCGAATGGCAGGGGTAAAAAGATTGGTTGTGGGGAGGGGGCGCGGAGCAGCGCCGAATCCTCCCGCCGCTTTGGGCCCTAATTGGCGCTTCCCTGTAATGGGAGCGATCTCTGTAATGCAAGCCAATGTCGAGAGATTGCAATGCGATTAGAAGGCTAAAGACAAGCTGATTAACTTTCAAACCTGCTAGCAAGGAAAGAATTTTTCCTGTTTTGGCCAAGGAAGAATCACAAGTACTGCCTATCTCTCACGAGGCTGAGCCAAAACTGGGGAACGCTGGGGAAGAGTACCATGGAGGAGGAGGAGCGTTCCACAAATTAAGCCCAGCCTAGATATGCAGAGACTGAAGCACCTCCCACTACTTGATGCTCTGAATAGCTCACGGGAGAACATTTACTTAACAATCACGCAATTCATTTGACAACTGCAGTGATTTGCTTAAAAACTATCTTGCTTAGCAGTGGAAATTTTGGGGTCAGTTGTGAGTCAAGGGCTATCTGTAATAAGTTTAGAGACTCTCTAAAGCAGACATGGAAGTCTTCCAGAGAATGCAGTGCTTTACCGGTTTGAGGGAGGGGGGAATATTCCACACAATGCAGAAATGCTTTTTAAAGTGCTGTTTTCAAATGCTTTATACAGTCCCATTTCCTATCTTTATATTTTGGCCTACCAATTGAAAACTTCTGATTCTCCAAAACTATTTAATATTTTTAGATTGCTCTCTGGCATTGTTCTTTTTATTTGAATTGTTAAAAAGGTTTGTAAACCAATGAAAGATTTAGGAGGCAGAAAATGCAGGCTACGAATTAGAATACCAAATACAGAAGTACATATTCTTTGTACCTTTTTATTCAATTCAAAATCCATCTCTGGAATATTTTGGTATGGGATTTGAGTAATATGGCTGAGAAAACAAAGGATGCCTCTGTATAAAAAGAATGTGCATAAACATATTATAGTAATCAAACAGTTACTGTATTTTTAATTTGTGTGCAAATTAGGTCACTCCAAAAATGCAAAACAAATTAATTTCTCTATTAGGGATGAGTGTGATTATTCTTTCTGCCTCTAACCATTTTCTGGATGCTTTATAAACCTTGTAAGAATACGTATATAGTATTGGGTACAGAAATATAACATGGAAAATAGCCCAAAGCATAATTAGAGCAAGCAGATAGTAGCTGTTAGGAAATGATCTTGAACCTTTGAAGCAATAAAACAAGGAAGGATTAAAAAAAATCCGAAAGAGATTAGCATTTATCTGTATTGACAGATGCAACTGTTTTTTAGAGCTATGTGTGCATGTATGATAAAAGTGATTAACCAAACTTCAATCAGTCAAGACCAAAGTGAAAAAACAAAACTTCCAGACAATCTGAGATATTTTACTAAGTATCCCTAAATTATTGATTTCTCAATTGCTTTTAGCATACGAAGTATTATTGCCTTCATGATTACAGAAAAAAATATCACCAACAAAACATATCTGAAATTAGATATTTATGTTTAGACTTGCAATATTCATAATTTTCTAAATGCGCCTTGTGTTGCTAAAAAGTCTTTGTGTATGAGATTGTCAATTTGGGAGATTTTTGATCATGCCAGATGGAGTACATCAATACTGTGAAGACAGCTATCTCACTTTCCATTGTGCCAAGAAAATAGAATAACCCAGGACAAAGGTTTGATTCTTGGGAGATATCACAAAAGGTGGGCAACATACTTGTCAATAATGCTATGTAAGGCAGAATTAAAAATGCATTCATAGTTCTTGAAAAATGCCCTCTTTTTGAAAGAATGCAATGGACATTTAATCTTGAAATATAAGTAGTAAAGCCAGTTTTACATTTACTGGAAACAATCTAAAAATTCCAATTAAAAATAATGAATTTATTATTATATGCAAAGTTGCATTTTAAATATTGGAATTCTTTCTCAGGTGACTGGTCTAAAACTACAATACTACAAATCCTTACATGGGAGTCAGTATGAATGAATGTTTCTGGTTACTCTGGGTGGTGTTAGTTCAAAATTTCCCCCCTAATTTTAAAACATATCCAACTGTATTGAGTTAGGAGGAATCAGAACGAGCACAGGTGTTCACAAACTATGCAATCCAATTAAATTTTTTTAAAAGGAAGCGTATTTTTCAGCCACCAAAGAAGTTACACTTAACAGGCTTACAGTAATTAAGCAGCTTGGAAAGTTGCTTTGCATTAGAAATTTGTTGGCAGAAATCTAACCAGAGGGAAGCACTGCGGTCCTTGTGTGTTATGCAGCTGTTACGACTTTTCCATTTGAGAGGAAAAACTTGCCTCCAGTGTTTTGGAGGCATGCAAGTTTCCAAACATGTTCATTAGTATTGGATATACATTTTGGGTTATTAGAAACAGATGATTAATTATCACAGGCTGTATGAGTCTTAAATTAAAATAATTGAAGACTATGGAAAATATAAAATGAGGAAAGGCCCACTGACACTCCATAGGTATCATCATCTTATATACATTCAACCTTGCTTAGGTGGCCAGAATCCTACCAAATAGCAGGGAAAATAGATAGGGAAAAAGAAAGGGAGGACCTAATTCATCTTTTGAGTCCTGATTTTAATAGATCATTACAGGCATTTAATAGATCATTACTGGGCTATTAATGTGCAGCCACCAGGTGCTGAAACCAAAAAGGGAGAAAAAAAGCTCACAATGCAATAGACTCTGGGCTCTGTAATTTCCTTATTCAACTCAAGTGTAGAGGCATCAGCAGGCTCCATTGCTTTCAGAAAAATAATGGTGTCATGCTGCAAACTCCATCCCTTTCATTCATGCATATGATGTTACAACATACGATGGCACTTTCATTGCAACAATGCTTTTATCACTAGTCTCCCACTTGACCTCTTACAGATGCTTCAGCTCAGGCACAATTGTTCACTTATATACATGAGGTAATGGAGTTTAAGTAATGAATTTGTATTCACAGAACTGTAAGAAGAGCTACAAAAAGAGATTATAATTTATTTTGATGTATCTTGTTATTTCTACGCAGTTCCATTATTTTTACATGGTTAATGGCTGCCAAATATTTGGAGGAATAGGAGGAACATTACCGCAGTCAAAAATTATTATAGGATAGGAGTGGATAGTGGACAAGGAACAAACAATGGCTAACCAGATTAATTTGAACATTCTCCTTTGTGTGGTTAACCCCAGGTATCATTTCACCAATGTCTATAATTAAGTTTAGTCATTGATGAGAGTGTAAGATATTTGAAATATTACATCTATCAAGAAACAGTTCTTTTAGCCCTGTTGTCTAACACATATTGATGGAGGAGATAAACAGGCTGAGCCTAAGAGAAGGGTCAAACATTTCATCAGTCATGAGTCCCTGCATGCTCACAAGAAATCTAAGTTCAGCCCACCTTGAATCCCTTCTTAACTCCCGCTAATTTTCCTTAGTAGTTAGTAGTAGTAGTAGTTAGTAGTTCAGATTCTTGTAGAAAGTTTAAGCTTGTAATCAATCTTTATATTCATTTGAACTGCCTCAGTCTCCTGACTTCCCTGGCTTGACATCTGATGCAAACTAAACTATGGAGTTTAACATTGAAGAAGAATGCTATAAAGATATATTTTCTCCAATAGATTTATTTCCCTAAAATTAAGCAATCCACATATCATATCACCTTTCTTTTTTAAACGTATGCCATCTCTACTTGCAGTTGCCAAAATTGATGCTAACGCTTTCCCATAATTACAACAACTAGGAAGGAAACTGAAATGCAAAGGTTATTTAAGGCTACAATCTTTTCCCACACTGCCAACTGTGTGGGAATTGCCTAATAATGGTAACTAGAACTGCTGTAATTGCCATCCTAAATTGACAGAGCCCCATGATGACCTTATCACTAAGTGACACAGTTGCCAGTTTCAATAACTACTGATAAGGAAGGACTAACTGTATACCCACATTTTCAGGTACATACCGATACATGTATTGAACCAGAAAATGCTGATGAGACTAATTTAGGTCAATTTAAAAGACTATGGCACATTGAACTTGAAACCTGAATATCTGAATTGTTCATTTTTTTCTGCCATGTTTATTTATTTTTAACTACTGTGATTGAGAGGCAGTCTGGTCTAGTGGTTAAAGCATCAGGCTAAGTCTAGCACTTGGAAGTCCGTGAGTTCTTGTCTCACTTTAGGTACAAAGCCAGCTGGGTAACTGGGAGGGGAGTCACTTTCCTTTAGCCCTAGGAAGGAAGCAATAGCAAACTCTTAAACTCTGATTCATCTTCCTTTCTGAATCAGCTGAATCAGGTGATTTCGTAGTCTCTGAAATGAGGAAGTGGCCAGTCAGGCAAGTGATGTGGAGGACAAAAGAAAAGGCCATGTAGAACAGGAGAAATAGCTGCTACCAAGGCAACAATCCACCAGCACACAGGTTCCCTATTTCCAAGGCATCTCCAAGCTTGTTGAAAATAGCACATTTTGAGGGCTTTCCACAGGACCATAAAAGTGAGGATGTTGTTTCAAATGACAGGTGCCATGGCAGAAAAGCCTCCTTCAGCTGGAACTCCAGATGGGCCTAGAAGATTTACGTCATTAGCCTTATACTGCAGTACTTTTGCCCCCAAGATCTTGTGATCTTAGGTGAGAAATTCTCCTTTATATATAATATAAGAGTGTTTTGAAGCCATCTCTTTGCCAGTAAAAGCAGCTAACAAAAGATGGTGCTATTGCAGTACTAAAAACTACCAATGCCTAAAATACCAAGGCTGGTGACAAAACAAACAAAGCCATTGACAGAGGCAGCATGGAGGAACTCATGAGTTAGGTTTGAAAGCAAAAATAGAAACACAGGCATGATTTCAGCTCTATTCCTGTCTCTCTCTCTCTCTGTGTGTGATGTGTGACACACATAAAAAAGAGTTGGGGCTTGAATCTTGACATCAACCATCTCCACTTCCCTTTAAATAAATTTGAAATCATCTTTCAAATCCCCTATATACCAGTTTCTTGTTTTAAATGTAGATTTTGAGGTTTTTTTTAATTAATGCATCTAAATACACGATTAACCACGATAAAAAAATGAGTGAAACAGTTTTAGATACAGACATGGGAAAGAGAGGCATCTAGGGAAAAAGGTAAAAGCATAATGTTTCATCTATAGAAGTGAATTTTTTATTGTTTAAACCTTTCAGGAAAAAAATCCTGATGTGTGAAAAAAAAAAACACCACTGGGAACGATTAAATTTGCTAATGTTTTCAGCCATGTGTTCTGGGAAGGGAGTGACATTCTACAACAATTGAATCATGCAGCATATGCCCTTAGGTGATTATGTTCAAAACAGAAGCTCTCCAAATGTCATTTGGTAAATGAAAATAGAGCTGGAAACCAGTAATAAACCAATATCCTCAAGCTACAGATTTTTTTAAAAAGCTAATTTGGTTAGAAATATACAATGTGTGCTTTCTGCTTTTGAGAGAGGGCAGTATTGCGGCACAAATGATTGATTCAAAAATCCAACCAAGAAAGACAAATTTAGATTTTACCAGAAAATTATGCAATGATTTCTTACTACATGGGTTGAATTGCTGCATTATTTCATCTAGAATTTATTCATGAAACCAACAAATTTCATGATTAGTTGTCAATATGTCCTAATTACAGATATTAGTGTACATGCCTAGAGCACTTTATCTCAGCTTGAGGGCCCTCAGAATTCTTGGAAATTCTGGCTTAAGGTTCACAAGTAGAACATGATCATAGCAGCACTTCGTGGGTTCTCTAAATAAGGCTACTGAAAAACAAATTGCTTCTACTCCCATCATTACTAGTAGCCATTGGTGAGTTAACACAAATGAAGTCTAAATTTGCAGCCATTACATAATTGTGGAAACAAATACTATAGTTTAATAACTTGTGAACAAGTATTTCCTTTCACTTGTCCTAATGTACAATCAGGCAGTTTCATCGGTGTCCCTAGTATTAAGAGAGGGATGAGAAAGGTAGATAGCAATAGCACTTACTTATATACCACTTTACAGTGCTTTACAGTCCTCTCTAAGCAGTTTACAGAGTCAACATATTGCCCCCAACAATCTGGGTCCTCATTTTACCCGCCTCAGAAGGATGGAAGGTTGAGTCAGCCTTGAGCCTGGTGAGATTTTAACTGCCAAATTGCAGGTATCCAGCAATCAGCAGATGTAGCCTGCAGTACTGCATTCAAAGCATTGCGCCACCAGGGCTCAAATAAGATAAGCCAAAGCAGCTTCTGGAAATTTATTCATTTATTACCTCGGCTTGTATGTTGCTTGTTAGAGCTGACAAGTAATAATACAGAAAGCTAAACATTACAAAACTCATTGGGACATCATTAGAGATGGTACGGCTTTTATAAGTTCCCAAATGTATTTGCGAAGAGCTTCCATGGTCCTTTGAAAATGTAATAGGGAGAGTAGCTTGAGGTAGCCTTCCATCCCTTCGCTCTCAGGAATCCATCTCATTGGGGAGTCAGTGCAATACTATGCCATAATTTATACCACAGGGAAAATTAAAACCAAACCAAACATATAGCGCAGTGGTGGGATTCAAATTCTTTTACTACTGATTCTGTGGGTGTGCCTTGGTGGCATGGCAGGGGAAGGATACTGTAAAATTTTCAGTCAGAGGTGGGATTTGCTGGTTCTCTGAACTATTCAACATTTTCACTACCGGTTCTCCAGAACTGGTCAGAGTCTGCTGAATACTACCTCTGATATAGCAGCTAAGTATTGTGTAAACCCATCAAGAAGTATGGCATTCAGAAATCAAGATTTGGTTTGTGCATGGGCATGTATATGGCATCTTAAACAACTTCTTCTTCATGAGGGACACAGCTGTCATCTATAAGGGATAAAGAAAAGGTGCATTTGGTAAGGTGCTCCTGACAGATGCATGCATGCCTGTACATGATCCAAGTTACATTTTGCCTTCAGATCTGGAGACAACCCTACAGTGCAGAAGATTTTAACTGCCCTCTCCTTTCACTAAAATTCTTAGTTTGACCTGTCTGGAAACTTTGATGGACTATTATTTCTGGTGGAACATGGCAAACCAAAATGGCTACACTCCTTGTCTCATGCATTATAGCCTTTATCTGGATCAGGATGATCCTGCTTTTTTCAGGAAAAGCAAGAAAAAGAACCATTGGTTTCAGTCTGTACATACAGATCTAACATAATATGTAGTTTAGTCCAATAAACTCACAATCTCTTAGGGCTGCTTTTGACTTTTAAAGAAATTTATGGACAAAATTATCTGATGCTACATTTAGTCCCCATTTTAATACCATGTTAAAGAGATCAGATATATCTGATTGGATAGAAAGAATGTAGAAATGAGCTTTGCCTATTATAATGTTCATGGATAAAATCTATTTATCTGTATGGTAGCTAGAAATCATTACCAACCAGATGACAGCATCAATCAAAACTACAGAATTGGTTTGCAAGTTTGCTCTAATCTGAAGGAAAGTATGAAATAGATCTGAGGGAAGAACAATTTCAGTTTCAGGTACGGTAACATATGAGTAGTAAAAAGTGATACAAGATTAGGCATAAAGATATTATTTATATTATTATTATCAGGGATGGGTTTCTTCTGGTTCTGTCCACCTCTCTAGAACCGGTAGCTCGGAAGAGCAGCAGAAATAGAACCGGTTCTATGTCTGCTGATGTTTTGCCGACCAGCCCACCCGGGCTCTTACCTGACTTTTTTCCCCTGATTTTTTCAACTGCAGCTGCTGTGCAAGGCACAACTGCAGTTAAAAAAGCAGGAAAAAAGGGCTTTTTGAAAGGCTGCAGGGAAGCACATCGTAAATCACCGAACCTCGTAAATGACTGAACTGGTAGTTAACCCTGTCGGATCCCACCCCTGATTATTATTAAGCATAAAATTGTCCCAATTTCTTGAAAAATATTGAACCCTATAACTATTTTATTGTTTCAAATTTGCCCTTTCTGTTGTACTGACTAGATGCATGCTTGTATCCACAGTGTTCTTGCAATAAATTTTAATGAGTTCTACTGTAACCTAGATCAAATCAGGTAAGGCACTAATATGCTAGTGTGTTTTTCCAGTTATTATTTTTCATAATTGGTTTGGATGCAAAGCTACCCTAAGCTCTACTGCTGCTTAGAAAATCAGAAAGAAAAGTATTACAACTGGAGAAGATAATGAAAGTTATGATTTGCATTTCATTTGTCTTTTAACATGAATAACAGGGTTGCCATCTGGCTGTTTTTCCGGCCAAATTCGAGAAATCTGGCCTTATAGAAATCTGTTTGGCCATGAAAAAAATCATGTCTCCAGCCAAATATATTTGGCTGGAAATTTGGCCATATGAAAGTTGCTTGGCTGTGAAATCGAAATTTTGGCCGAATACCGGTTTTCAATACCATAATTCACATGAAAATGACTGTCTGAAAACCTCTGAAAAATGACACGATACACAGGCCGAAGGCTTTTTCTTTCTTCACATTGTTACATTAGAAGTACTCTTTGTTTTCATATAATTATTGGGATAATTCCTCTCTTTTTGAAAAGGTGGTTATTGAGCATTCAGTTTTCATAAGGATTCTATATATAATTACTATTTTTATGTTGTTTTATTTGTTTAGTGATTATATTTTTTCAATCCGGGGGGGGAATCCCCCTAAAAACACTCATGCCCTAGCTCCCCCCTCCTCAGGATTGCCGCATTTGGCCCTGAGCTTTCCAAAGTAGCGGTTATTTGAAGTGAGCTGCCCAGCCTGGATGTGAGTAAAGAAACGCAAAAGTTCCCATGACGTCACATCACGTTGTTGAATAAAGACTATTTTTTATGAATTGATTATTTAAAAACAGTTAAAAAACAAAAAACAATATACCCTCATGTTATATTGCATAAAAAAATTTGGCCGTGAGAGAAAATAATTTGGCTGAATTTGGCTGTATTTTGACTTGAGTTTGGTCACAGAGCCAAGCTGCAATCTGGCAGCCCTGATGAATAATGATCTATTCTGCATTTGATAACCTATCTGCTGTGGCAGTGTAAAAAGCTAGTCTCCTCTATTTTATTTAAGATAAACCCATAAGGAAATTCAAATCCCACAAACAGAAACATCAGTTATGTTCCGTCCGGAAAAACGCGAGGTAGACCGGGTTCCAACAGTAAAAGTCTTTATTTTCAACAGTAAAGAAAAACGGAACAGTTTGGCTCTAGCCGCGGCAGCCTTTATATACGGCTTGCCTGCTGGCTTGTAGCCAATGACATCAGTTTGATTTAACCGCCGTCTCTTTTGGCGCGCGGTTCCTTTGGATTTGAGGTTCCCTTAGTGAACCAAATACCCTATGCCGGCGTTCTAGCCACAGTCAGATTAACTGAGGATTTTGGGTAAACTATTCTTTGGAGTAACTACAGAACAAACCCTCTTGGTTTAGTCTACGTGGGTGACGTAGTCGCACAGGTAGGTGGGGCTTCTCTGACTCTGAACTGGATACTTGCGCATGGTTCATTTTCGCTGGAGACTTCAACCGGTTCGGCTGGGGTTGCTGTCTCTCCGGCTCTTCTCCATGATTCGCCTGGACAGGGTGAGTCAAGCCACCAATTTTGGCTACGCTTGAAGTTATTCTCAGGCAGGTGGTTTTGCCGCTCCTCCTGGGTTTCTGACTTCGCCGTTGGTTCAAGTCGAGGCTGGCTTGGCTGGCCCTTTGTCTTTGCATTGTTTGACCGAAAGTTTCATCTCAACCGTTAAGTTTCTTTTTTTTTACGTACTATTTTTTGCATTTTCCAGGTTCGTGTATGTTCTACTGAATGTGATATTATTAAAAAAAGTTTTTGTGTGAGATTATATTGTTCTGTGTTATTTCCGGCGCACAGCTCATTTTGGTTGCACTGTTCACGTCATTATATTATTTGTGGTTGTAAAAGTTTGTATTTCCTTGTCAAGTGAGTACGGGAACGAAAGCTGCTCTATGTGCCGCCTTCATACCCCTGCCTTCACTGTCCGGCTAACCAGTTAGTCGGTCAGGTGGTAACCGGGGGCCCTGTGATTTGTGTGATTGTGCTGGAAGCATAAGGGGTCCCCGGTGAAATTTTTTGCACTGTAGACCGAGGTCGCCGATTTCAAAAGTTCGGCAAATGGCTGGAGGAGTCGGGGGTTCTTTCCAATTGTGTAATTTGGGTGGCAAACCTGTCTAATTGCGACCTAAGTTTTCTTCCCCATTAAAAATAATTCGCGGGCTTTGACTTTTTTAGAGCAGTGGCAGCGGGTGATATGTTGGAGGGTGAGGAGGCGGTTAATTTGTAATCCTGGAATCCCCAAGGTCCATTCTCTCTAAACCACTCTTTTTTGGTAAACTTGACCCCTTTTGGGCTCTCTATTTCCGCACTACATTTGCACAGCCGGCAGCGCTCGGGCACAGTTTCTTGTGTTGTATGTATACATATAGGCTGCTAGGTGAGCGCTAGGGTTATCTGTTAAGGTTATATATCGCGCGCAGTTGGCTGTGCTCTCAATTGTGCATTGTTGAGAGTGCTAACTACTAAGGAACGTCCAGCAATCCATGGTTGCGAAGAGTTTGTTTAAGTTGTTTAAATGACCGCACTCAGTTTGTCGTAGATGACATTACTACTACTTAGTCAGCCAATTTTGAGGTAAATGCATCTAAGATTCAAGGTCGCATTAGAGACCTCAGGTATGTCCCCAACTCAGGACACCCGCCCGAAAATCAATGTGGATTCCGACGTACTATGGGCTAGTGGGGTCTCCAGACCTATAATGCGCTGACGTGTGGTAGGGGGAAGGCCTGGTGTTTTTTTAGGCATTTAGTACAGAGTAGTAAACAGTCCCAGATGATGTCGTGTCTTTATTATCTATACCACACGGCACATTTTGACATCACGCATCATTCTTCTCAGCATAGCCTTTATCATTGTTTCTTTACAAAGTACCAGAGGAGTGGCCTTCGTTGAAGCATCACCCTTATTACAAGACTCTTTAGTGTATGTAATGACTCTTTCAGGCATGGAGGGATTATATCTCACCCGATCATTCCCCATGCACACATCACAACGAAGCCTTTTTGAATGAAAAGTTGGTTTGTCTGGTCCCGGAAAGGTTTGAAGAAACTATTTTTCAGTTTCTTCGGTTTTCCGGCCAGCCTTTTACTACCACTGTTCCACGGTCTCATAATATGTGGGCAGCTCCTGGGTCCTTTTGCGGTGGCCTTCTGGCTAGACAATCGTTTGGCAGATATTGGTAGTTTGGGGTATGTTTTCTATTGCAAGGGTGGTCATTGTTGGCGCCTCGGGTCTTCCTCCGTCGTTGGCAACGGTTTTGCTCTTCTAATGCGTACTGCATGGGAGATTTCTGCTTCCCGGGAACGTGCGTCAATGTGTAGGCGTATGCTGCTAGGAATTCTGACCATTTCTAGTCATTCGCGGATAACATGTTCGGGTGTAGGGCTGTTTTTCGCGCCAGAATTCCACTATAAAACTGCAGGTTTAATAGGTCCGTTGAACGATTAAAAATGTATCTTTTCCAATAAAGGTAATCGTAGGAAGCGTTTCAATTTCCGGCGATGATAGCCAGGGCTTCTTCTGTCTAGTTGACTATAGTTTCGTTTCTGCTTGTAGGAGAGGGGAGCGGCAATTGGTGTTATTTTAAAGTATAAGCGACGGGTGCCTCTTCTCCCATTCTGGCAATGTCTGTGGCTCAGAGATGGCACGCGTGTTGTCTGCTTGCCTTTTCTGTAAGTTTCAGTTGAGGACTCCAAACGGCTGAGCGCGTCAGCAGGTTTACCGATCAAATGGAAGTGTCGGTTACTAAACTGGAATAAGAACGGTGTTGTGATGTTAATAATTTTTTTTATTTTCTGGAATGCCTTGTTTTTTCCTTGAGCTTGTACCCTCAAGTGCCAATTTAGTCTCTTCCTAGGTTCTCCAGCAAACGGCTGTAATGGTTTCGCTTATTCTGCCGTCGCTTTGGTGGGGGAAGAAATTTCACGTTTATTTTGTGCCTGTCCTTTCTTCTGAAATTTATTTGCGAGATCCGTCCTGAAAAAATGCTTGCAGTAAGGCGTTTTGTTTTTTGGCTGTGTGCGTTTTAATGGCTTTGACCATTTTTTTCAGAAGTGCTGTGAGTTATACCTCCTTTTTCATTGTTACCATTACCTGGGGCTGGTATGTTCTTTTTTTTTGGGGTTTGAGCTCGGGCAGACGCCTTGCTATGTGTCCCGCCATCTCATGCGCGTGCACAAGAAAACTGCTTGTCTAGGAAGCAGGCATTCAGAACGGGGGTTGGTGGCTCCTCCTCGCACCAGACTGCAACTGGAAGCTCGTCCATTCAAATGTCGTAGCCAGAAAAATTCGAAACCGATGCCAGATCCCATTATGCAGACATTTTTCTTTTTTAACATTTCAGAACCGGGATTCTCTGAATTTTGTTAGTACATTGCTTAGTCTTTTTTTCTAGTTGGCTCGTATGGACTTAAGCCGAATATCAGGACGTCGTCTATAAAAATAAGTGGTATGACCATTAGCCGGCGTTCCACCTCCTTCCACTTCATGTTTGCGTTCGCGGATTGGAAGTCTGTGTATTTCGCTCTTAACCTCGTTCTACGTTGATTCGGACAAGACATGCGATGTCCTACGCGATTGGAGATCAGAGTGGGTGCGTGTGGTTACTTTGTGGTTCCAAGTTCTCTGGTTTCTTTCTCCCGGAAACTGTCAG
>BHFT01019549.1:0-23841 GCA_004320025.1 Laticauda laticaudata
AATTTCCGTTTAATTTAGACCCCCCAGTCGTAGCCCCTATAAGATTACCAAGGCCAGACAGCGATTCCTGCATTAAGACAGAATAGAGGAAACAATTGTCAAATAAATTAAATTGACCTAAGGGAGATTCTGTGACATAGCACTGCTTTGACCCAGGTGGCTAAAATGGGAGACACGTCAATAGTAACACCTAAGCTTATATAACCTAATGCGCTCGCACTCACAATCTGCGTGCATTAGACTATCAACGACTACCCTGAAACCATTGCCGCTGCCGAACAAAGGACGCAATAAATCATACCCGCATGCCTAGAATCGCTGCTCCTCCAGTCCTGCCGTTGCTTACAACGATATCTGGCTACACTTACCACCTCTAGGACGAGGAGAGCAAGATTTTTGACCAAACATATGATACATACAGCTCACCCTAAAGTGGCTTTAAACCGATAACGTAGCTACCCAGATAGATCGACCATTAATGGCTGCAGGTCACCAGGACAATAGCTGACTTCCACAAGGTGGCATTCAAGTGTAAACAGACTTCAATTGGAGTAGAGTGTTTGCCCCAGCGTTCCCAAAGACCTCATGGAATGCCTATTAAATGGAATTAAAGGGGGTCGTTCCATATTTTATGACGCTCCTGATTTCGTGACTAAAGATATGACCCAACTAGAAAAAAAGACTAAGACGGACCGTGTATGCGTACAACAAATTTAGAAGATCCGGTCTGAAAGTTAAACCAAACGAAGAAATTCCTGTTTCCAAATGACCCGAATGCGTCAATTTCTGGGCTCAGCTTTATTGACGAGAGGGCCATACACCTACTGAAGAAAAAAGTCAAAACCAATTTAAGGATGCACCAACAGCCAAAAACAAAACGCGTAATTGCAAGCAATTTTTGTGGTCTAATAAACTTTCTATAATGATGTATTCCTCCCCACAAAGCACCAACATAGCGGAACCATAACATCGTTTCGCTGGATACAGTGAAAACTAATTGGACTTGGAGGTCATAGAGAGCTCAACAGAAGGCATTCTGCAGAAAATAAAAAATTTATTACCATCAAACACACCGTGTTCTTATCCCAGTTTGGTAACCACAGCTTCCATGACGGTAACCTGCGGCCCCGCCTCACCGTTTAGAGTCAGTAACATTACCTGAAGGCCACCAATTGCCAGATGGAGAGAGGCACTCCCTTGACTCGGTCCGTTGAAGCAATACCGGTTTGTCAAGTATGTAAGACTCTGCTCTAAAAACAGAAACGTACACTATAGTCAACGGTAGATAGGAGAAGCCACTGGGCAATCGTCACCGGAGTGAAACGTTTTTCACGCAATACCTTTAGGCAAGAATCATTTTTTATTTGTGACAGACCATTAAACCGTTACAGAAGGCAATTCTGGTGGAAAACAAGCCACTACCTGAACATTTTACTCCGCCGCGGCATGACTAGATGGTCAGCTAATTCCTAGCAGCATACTCATTTGACCATTGTAACACAATCGACCCTGGAAGCAAATTTCTCGCGCATGCAGACGCATTAAGCAGAGCACTGCTGCCGACGATGGAGGAGAGACCCGGCAGCCAAACACATGACCACCCTGCATAATAGATACATGCCCCGACACTACAATATCTGCCAGAACAATGTCACCAGAGCACCGCAAAGGACCCAGTGACTGCTCGCAATATTAAACTGGGTAGGTAAAGGCTGGCCGAGAAACCAAAAAAACTGGAAAACTGTTAACCGTTTACCGGATCCAGACAACACTGAATCTCACAGTTTATTCAAAAAGGTTCTTTATGTGCGGGTGAATTGAGTAGTAATGCTCTCTCCTAACTACGACTAGGATGTGTGGGCTCATGTTCGACGAAGGCCACCCTGGTATTGTAAATAAATGAAAAGCCCAGGCTAGAAGCTATGGCTTGGTGGCCTGGTCTAGATAAAACATCGAAATTACTGGGTTTGCTACTTGTATGAACATGTCAGAAATCCATGCTTTCTCCACCCACAGCACCATATGGGACTGGGAGAGACCCATGAGGCCCTGTTGATCGATCCCCATTGATATCCGTGGTTCATGACTAGAGGGCATACCTTTTTTAATTCGTCGTAGATGTGCATACTCTAGATGGCTTGAAGTTCGCCTAATGTCCATCTACAAAACTGAGGTCTGGTCATTAAAACCATCTTAGCAACACTCTTCGCAACCCATGGCATTGCTCCGGACAGTCCTGATGTCCTGATCAATAGGCACAAATTAACTGGCCATCCATTTGAACAAGCATCCTAGCCTCCTCTAGGTTATAACGCGCCATGCATCTGACCACGCCGGCCCCCTGCAGCAAATGTAGGCAGCGAGAAGGTCAGCGTTTTATGAACAGAAGTTTTAGAAGATAAGGACCCTTGGGGATGTCCAGGATAAATTTAACCGTCTAACTCACCCTCCAACATAGCTCGACACCCAGCCTGGTAACCAACAAAAGCCCAGCAGGAATCTACATATGGGAAGAAAACTTAGGTCACAATTAGCACAGGTGTCACCCAAATTACACTTTGGAAAGACCCCCGACTCCTCCAGCCAGCTTCCGAAACATTTAAATCGGCACCCTAACGTCTAATGCAAAAAATTCACCGGGGGGCCCCCTTATGGCTTCTTCAGCCCATCACACAGACTCCAAAGGCTCCCGGTCCTATCGCGACGACCAATAGACGACAAGATATGGAGCGGCACATAGAGCCATGCTTTCATTCCCGAAACATTGAAAGAAATATCACAAACTCACAACCCACAAATATATAAAAATCGGCGAAAACAAAACCAAAGGGGGGGGGGGGGATACAAGAAATAATAAAGAACTTTTAAAGAATAAACCCAGACATCTACCAATGCAAAAAGAGCAAAAGAGAAACTTCGGTTAGATGAGACCTTGTGGACAAAATCTAGGACGACCAGGGGTCTAGCCCAGCCCAGCTGCGACTGCCCGAGTAAGCCAGGAGGGAGGCGGCAAAACCACAGCTGAGAAACTCAGAAGTCAGGTAGCAAGATGCCCTCGACTCACCCTTCAGCATTCCATGGAAAAGAGCCGGAGAACAGCAAACCCATCCGAACTGGTTTGAAGTCCTCAGCGAAAAATGAACCTGCGCAGTCCAAGTTAAGAATCTCAGAAAAAGTCACTGATCTGCGCAGACCTACGTCACCTACGTAGGACTAAACCAATGGGGGGTGAGGAGGGTGTAGTTATCCTTCTGGTCATAAATAGTTACTCAAAACCTCGAATGTGAATTGGCTAGAACAGCAAATCCACAAGACGCACCAAAAGGCGCAAAATCCAAAGTAACCCGTCATGGCTACAAGCCGGCAGGCAAGCCGTATAAACAGCTGCCGCGGCTAGAGCCAAACCGTTCCGTTTTTACAATAATTGTTCGAAAGTAAAGACTTTTACTGTTGGAACCCGGTCTATCCTCAACGTTTTTCCAGGCGGAACATCATTATAGTAATTAATTATAACAATGTGTCACCTTCAGAACTTGCAGATATAGTACTGCTGAAAACAATAGCAGAAGTTCACATTTTTCTCTATAATTATATGTTCAGTGCCGTCTGGGAACAGGATTTTAGCAAATAGATGGTTCTGACTCTCAAGTATAAGAATTTCTTACTTTTTCTTACAGTGTTATTCTGTCTGTTTTCTGGATGTGGGAGATACATTACAAGAACTGAAAAGTAAAATTATATATATATGCACGCCTGAGCCACTTCTGCATCTCCCAATGTATACCTTCATCATAAGCATTTTCTTTACCTAAATGTTGAGAGTAGGCTGGTGGTAAATAACTTTATGTCCTATATGCAAACCTGTAAGCCTTCAAAAATAAAAAAGACAACTACTATTGCTACTGAAAAATGGCCAATGCCTATAAAATATCAAATCATTGTGGATTTTTAAGCATAGTAATTTTATTGTTACATGGATTCTTCATTTGCCGAGCACCTATTCTTTTTTTTTTCCAAAATTTTTTATTGAATTTTTAAAACAAAACACATACAAACAAAAACACATAACATAAAACATACATACAACATCTTTTTTGAGAAGCGCTTGTATTCCGGTTACATCTCTTTGGTACAGAATAAATTCAAAGTTCATGCTCAATTTTCTATTGGCTTCCATTCATATTATACCATTCCAACATGTTTCTACTAGTAGCTATCTCCCCTCTTTTTACTCTCTTGAATCTATTTTGTTTATTTTCATCTCAATTTAAGATCATTATAGTTATATCCTTTGTCTGTCCTGTTTCAGCGGTCTTGTTATGTTTTTCCATTAACAGCACAAACTTTTCCTGATCACGGATTGGAGTATGGACACCTTTATATCTTTCCCCTAAATTTAAACAACTTAAAATAAGTACATACTTTCATTTCGATTCTGCTTGAGTAACATTTCTAAAGCTAGAACTGCTCTATTTAAAAAAAAAGAAAAATTTAAATATATAATGCATAATTACAACAACAATGAATCCTACCAATTAAGACATCTATCGGTTAAGAAATATTCAATTTATAATCTGTAAACAATTATTATACCTTCCTTTTCGAAGTAAGTACATCTTACTATGGAAACGCCTTATGAATTTTACCGTAGTTTGCTTCCCCACCACTTCATTTATATTTTAGACATTAATGGTAATTTAAAAATGTTCCCTTCTTTCTTAATTCAAATCTCCTCATATTTCATTCAATTTATTTTGTTAAAAAAAAAAAGAATATTTCCACTAAATTATGTTGAATATTTGATCACTTTCATAATCAAATGTTGTTCCAAATTTCTAACATTATTTCTAATACAATACACACATACAATCTTTTGTACTTTGAACAGAATCTCTCTTTTCAGTTATATTTGTTACCCATTATCTCTAAGTAAGTCCCTGTTGTTTACATCTTGTTCAAACCTTCTATAGCTTCTTCCCATTCCTTCCCCGCTGCTTCTCCACTCTACCCTTTTTACCCACTTGTCTCTTAATCGCTACCTCCTATCTATATTCGCCTTTCTGTTGCTTTCTGACGAAATTGTGTCACTTTTCACCTTATTTTCCTCTTTCTTGGTTGTTTTTTTAAGTCTGATAAATTCTCCATCTCTCTTTCCCCCCTTTCCCCTTCTTCCCAGATGAAGTTGCTTGTTCCAATGTAAAGAGTGGCTTTTCTTCATCCGCAATCTCTTGTTTTGTAGTTTCTCATATATGTAGAAATCGCCATTGTCTAAAAAATGAAAAACGGAGCCAAAAGAGTCCCTTCCCTCTTGTTCCTCTTCTTATATTTTTATAAATTCATTTTCAGTTCATCCACAAATAATGCCATGTAAAAATTTTGACAACCCAAATGATTCTTAAGCATTCACATAAGACATTGGCAACAGTCCCAAATCACCAAACAGTCCAGAAACACACAGTCTATTTCAGTTTAACGACATTTCTTACTCTTTTTTTGCACTTTCTCTTCCTGGTTGTTAATTTCATTTACAAAGTTCACATTAAAATGTATCTTTTAGAATCTCGTTATGCATTTTCGTTCTATCTTTTGAAATTCTAAGCAGATCTCTTCCAGCCGAGATGCCATATTTTAGGATTAATTCTTATCCTCTCCCTTCCCACTTGACAGCATAAAAGAAATTTTTTTCCAGTGGTCAGAATTTTATTGTCCCCTTGAGCGTTTAATATTTTCCAGTTTGATATACCCTGATACCAAAAGCAGGTTTTTCCATTTCTCATTCATCTGCTGTCACCGTAAGGAAGGAGAGTGAAAAAAAACAACACTTCCGCTTTTCACTATTCATTTCGCTGCTCTAGATCTTCGTTAGGCGAACAACTGTATCTTTTCCAAAATTTAAATTCCAGGATATCTTGGATGTTGCTTCTCCTCCCGGTCAACCAAAACTTTCACTTCTCAGCTTCTTCCTGCACATTCTTTTCTGTATGAAAGCTTCTTTGTGGTGGCCATTTCTGACCGCTGCTCTACTGCTTTCAGAAAAGGGAGTTAAGCCAGTTGAGGAGGGTGGTGCAACTCCCCCCGACCCCTGCTCGGTCTCCCCTGTCTTCAGCTACCTCTATGGAGTAGCTATAGCCCCGAAGCCGGTTGGCTCGGGGCACTCCAGTGGTTAGCACAGCAGAAACCGTGTACCATTACGGATTTCTGCCACCACTGAGCCCTGCAAACTGGAAGATTGCAACAACTATTCTTATCTTGAGAAATATCCTAATGCATCTTTCCATTGCACAATTTCTGTTGCTTTTTAGTGTTTATATTCACCTTTCTTTATTTTGCCTCAAATTTCCTAATAGTTTATTTGAAACTTTGTAGTTGCAGCATTTCCACAACAAATCATTGGAGGATAATTGTGTGAAAGATGGTAAACAAAATTAAAGTTGCATCATATAAATTGTGCTAGAACTTTTAATGATTTCCAGTAACTGTATGTTTTTTAACACAATGGGGGAAAAAGATTTTTCTCCTTATCCATATTAATGATAATCTGTACTTTAGATATAATGGCAACCAGAGGTGGTATTCAGCAAGTTTTGCTCAGTTCTGGAAAACCGATAGTGGAAATTTTGAGTAGTTCAGAGAACCGGCAAATACCACCTCTGACTGGAGATTTGACAGTATCCTTTCCCTACCACGCCCACCAAGCCACGCCCACAGAACCAGTAGTAAAAAAAATTGAATCCCGCCACTGATGACAACTATGTTTTCTTATTTCATAAATAAAACAAAGTATACCTGGACTCGCACATTGTACTACACTGTCAACTCATTTTCATCCATCAGATAAGGAAATTGAATTGTTCTTTTTATTTGACAATTAAGTACAGTTTCACCTAATGTCTTTATCCATGACAACATATTTTGCTTAAACAAGGTTTAGTAAAAACAAGGTAGGATCAAAAACAAAGAAAAATAAAATGTCCCTTTTATAAACAAACCAGAGGTGGTATTCAGCAGGTTCTGACCAGTTCTGGAAAACTGGTAGCGGAAATTTTGAGTAGTTCAGAGAACTGGTAAATACCACCCCTGACTGGAGATTTGACAGTACCCTTCCCCTGCCATGCCCACAAGCCATGCCCACAGAACCTGTAGTAAAAAAAAATGAATCCCACCATCTTATAGGAAACTATATAACTATATGGAAAACTACATCAAGATAACATCTAAGCAGGAGTTTGTTTTGTTTATACTGACATAGAGCAAAAGGAGTAGGCAATATAGAGGAGGGAGATATAAAGGGAACCTTTATTGTGGTCATTTGAACACAAGTAGAATCCAAGTGATGAATAGGCCCATCTCAGAGTGCCAACTTGCTGTGGAAAGAATAATTTGGTACAGTGGTGTCATAAGGCACAAAGCCTTAAGAAAACTGTTAATTCTAATGCTGTCTTGGGCATAAAGCCAACTGGGTGGCCTTGGGTTGTTACTTTTTCTTAATCCTAGGAGGCAAAGGCAAACCATTTCTGAAAAACCTTGGAAAGAAAACTGTAGGGATTTGTCCAGACAGTCTACAAGAAGCAAATATGATTCAACAAAGAAAAAAAAAATGAAATAGGAAGTGATCCAACCAGGGTCAGCAAGAGTGCCAGATTTGCTCCATGTCATGATTAAGGCTTTTTTGATATTTATTTATTAAATGTATATAGCTGCCTATTTCATATATGTAAACCCGAGTAAATCTGGTGGTACACATAATTAAAATAATCACAACCAAAAAAGCAATCAAAATAAATAAAAGCAACTCATTCACAATATAATCAAAAGAATTTAAATTATAACAACAATACTGACAACAAAAACACAGCATGAAGGAATGCATACTAAGCTTAGCACAAACAACATTTTATGGGCTCCACGTGTCCATGGAATTCTTGGCAGAACCAAGTTTTAAAGCATTCCAGAAAATCAATACGATTGGGACCAATTCACTTCAGGGGGAATGATGTACCATTCTATGGGTATTACCAAATAATTTTATTAAAATAGATTAAAAATAATCAAATACAACATTGATCTGAGATTATATACTGTATAGCACTTTTTCTCCACAGATTTTCAAGCTAGGTTACCTTATGTGGACTATAATATTATTCTACATTACTCTTTTAGTTTGTGATTCACATTTGTCCTAATCTTTGACTTTTAAATGATATGTTAATTGTTTCATTCTATACTGTTCTTTGACTGAAATAAAATGTGACTGACTGACTGGTTACATAATTTAATAGCTAAGAAATATTAAGATCTTCCTAAGAATGTAAACTTTCCAGTGCCCTTCTCTTCTATTAAATCTGCAGCTAAATCAGACATAATCTAAGTTTTTACTAGATTCACTTTTTTGTATCTCTGAATACATTTCTGAAGTCTGCAGCAAACATTTTTTTCCTCAGATAAATTAATATTAGGAATATTCTCATCTTTAAACTGCTCCAAGAAGCCCTTAATGCTTGGGAATTATTATTAACCCTGTAGTTGGCCTGCCGTTATAATAATCAATCCATTTTATAATCCACTGCTGCCCCACAAGTGGTGGCTGAAGCAAAAATGGAAATTCATATTTTTACAGTTTGCTTCCCTGGTATGGTATTGTTAGCAACTAGAACTTGAAAAAGTGTTGTAATGTATATGGCTTATTGACCTCAGAAGTATCTATATCCATATATATCCTAAGATGAAGAAGCTACAAATCAATGTTGACTGAGTTGTATTGACCATGTAATCAAGTAGTGTCATGGTATGTCTTGTACAACATTATCACATGCATACCAAAAGAAACAAGGAAAGACTATATGAAGACTTAATGATAGAGTTTTTAAATATGCACACTAGACGTACCATATAGAAAAGATGAGTTAAAGTGAAATCGTGGACAAAAAAGTCCTTCCTCAATTTACAAATTATTTTAATGGATATCTTGCTAGAATGTAGCTGATCAACAGCTAAATAACATTTATTTCATTTAACCTTGTAATCATGGACCATTATTCTCAGCAGCTCATGTAGACTGAAAATTAAGGGAAGCTTATATAACTACAATGTCTTTTTTTTTCAAGCATTAAATATTGCAGGAGAGATTTATTTCACTGGAAATTAACAAGGAAAGAACATGCTTAATTCAGTCATTGCTTACCGTAAGAGATTCTTGTTAAATATATGTATTCTTGCTAGTTATACTATGTAGAAGAAATTTTATTACAAGTTTCCTTTTAAACACAAATCAGTGCATACTATTTGACCTCATGATTGAGTTGGCCATGCAATAGGAAAGACTGAAATTATCATTCTACTTCTACTTCATATTTGGCTCAACCTAATTCCAATTCATAGTTGGCTTAACCTAATCCAAAGCAGGTTAACTGGCAGATTGCTCAAGCATTAGTTGTAGTCCACTTATAGTTTATGTTTTCTTAATCTCTTAAAGTAAAAACGAGCTGTAGTTTTCAGAATGCAGGCTACATCACTTTAGGCAATATGTTGTGAGCTAATGGTGACCTGCTTCCACCAAAAGTGAATAGATTCTTTTAATTTAATTTGATTTGAATGAAATACAAATATGATGTCAAGTATGACATTTTAATAATACTTTATTCTTTGTTATTATATAGTGTGGTTAAATTTTTTTTGAAAGAGGTCTGGGAGGTTTGAATCAAAAGCTTTGAAGAAGCATGTTATGCACTAATTTGAAAGAAAAAACTGGTGTAAATTTTATCTGGTTTGCTTTATCATTTTGCATATAGTCATGAAAATATTGCTAATACTTCATATATTTAAGGAATCATGGATCAATATCCATTTTTTATGTATTACCTTCCAAGTGTTTAGAAATCTTATTATTCAAATGTTTAAATTATAAATTTCATTGTCTGTAACTGAATCTGAATTTAGGAAAGAAATATCCAGTTTTAACAAGACTGGTAGGAACTATCCCAGGAAAGCAGAACTTAATGCTTTCAATATAATTTAGAAGTATTGTCACTTTTATCAACTGAACAGGATTGCACAATGAAACACAAAGTGCTCAAAACAAACTGATACAGGGGGTGGGGGGAAAGACCTTGCTTAGTGAAGTTAAGCTTCAAAATAAGTTGGAACATTAACAGACTTAATTGGAAGTGAATGAGTATTATTGCTGTAATGTTCATTTCCGTTCCTTAAGTAATTGTTTCTGCGCCTGCATATTCTTTCCTCCCTGAGTGCAACATGCAGACACTGTGATTTCTTTTAGAATGAGATTTTCAAAATTCTATGACTGCTTTACATGCAAATTAACAGGAAAAAAAGTAATCTTGCTGGCTGAGTATAGATTGAAAATACATTCATGCTTAACAAAAGGCAGTTATTAGCTAGCTGAATAGAAATGGAAATTGAATAGAAAGTGAAATAGAAAGTGTTAGACACACTGAAAGGACTGTGAAGTGATAAAGATACTTTTATTCATTACTACATTCATTTTGTGAAACAGCAACAACATGAGGAGGAGACGACACTGGATAATATCTTTAATAAGGCCAGACTTACAATAGGTTATGAAACAGAGTTTTCATTATGTTCTCCAAAAGCCTATAAGCAACTAATTAAAGCTTCAGGATTGGAAAACAAAATGGTGACTAGTTCACATGTATAAACTTTCTAGAGAAAGAAACCATTCCTTTAGAGAAATGTAAAGTCACCAAGGGGGACAGGCTTTCACAAGAATAAAGAAGTACACTTGTCAGATAACTCTTGGATGTCTTAATTTTATTCATTTATATATTTGACTTCCATGGCTGCCCAATCAATAAGCAACTCAAGGTGGCAATAATTCCACCTAGAAAAATCAACACTCAGCTAGGATAGCAATGAAGCCTGACTTGATGATCAGAATCATGAAGAAGGTATTTCCTTAACTGTGTTTTTCTAGCTGTTGCCTATTTAATTCACCAACTCTGTTTTATGTTAGGATAACCTATTCACATAAAAACAATGTTGTGAAAATAAAAGGAGAAGCATCCACATGATGATAATAATATAAACTCTGTCCCTTTTCGACAGTGTTGTATCTTTCTATGGATGAACAAAAGGAATGGCCTCGCACCATAGAAGCAAAATGCTGCTGTTATGGTTTTGGGGAAAAAAACATTTCTGGATAAATAAGGTATACCCTTATTTGTGTTTCAGTGTGAGGCATGGAGATTTAATAAAGAGTTGAAATTTAATTTGATTATTTATGTCTCATAGCAATGCACTCCATATCATGAATTTGATCAACAAACAGGTCCCAATATGTTAATAGTATTCAAAATGACTACAGAAACATGATAGAAGTTTCTTCCTATTATAAGTCTACAAATCAATTAGCTCTTTTTACAAAATGAAAATAACTGTCAACAGCCAAAAGAGAGGGCGATCCCTTCTATGTTTTTTGAAAAAACAACAACACAGTTGTGATATATATTCTAAACAAGTATTTTTAGCAGTAGAATCATATCAATTTCAGACCAGATTTAGATGGAATCAAGAGTTTATGAATCAGATGAACCTAATTTTACTACTGCCTTTATTGGACTCTGGCATATAGCTTCCAATTCTAAATATAAGCTGAGCAAAGGAAATTCTAAGTGGTTTGCATATTAAGATTAAAAACAATTTCAACACAACAACAACTAGTAGTAATGGGAACCAAATGGAAGCTAAAGTGAACCCCTAGCAATAGCCCTAGTGACAACCAAGACAAGAACCCCATCTAATATTGGAAAGTTGATCATAACTTACTTATCTTGTCCCTGGGCCTGTTTAGAAGAAGCAGATTTGCAAAAGCATTGCCAAGTCAGGGCTGTTGGAATTTCTGGGAGAATGCCCCCCCCCCCAAAAAAAGATAGATGCAATTATAGAGATGATCCATGCATGTGATAGTTCCTGTAAGGTGGCACTAATTTATATATGGGACCATTCCCCACACTTTAAATAATATTATTGTACAAATGTTGGCAAAATAATATTATTATACAAATGTTGGCAAAATGTTGGCTACAACTATCAATCATGGGACTGGAGAATCTTTTCCTCTACACTGAGATACCCAGATATTTTGATAGGTTACAAAATAGATTATAAGTGAAGGCAAATATAGCTATCCCAGGATAATGTTGCACGATCCAATCTTGGTCATTCACCAGGACCAGAGGTTTAGTCTTCTGAGCTCTCAAACTCATGCTGGAGCATATCCTCAGAAAACTTCTGTCTAACAGAATGTGTTATTCTGTTAGAGAGAAGTTCCTCAAGAATGGTCTCCAGCACAAGTACAAAAACATGGAAGAATAAACCTCAGATCCAGGTGATCAACCCAGACTGGATCCTGCAACAATATGATATACTTACATAATCTTATTCTAATCAAGCTGCATGCATTCATTACAAGAACAAACAAGTTTGGGAAGACTCTTCTAGTATACTGTACATCTTCATGCAGACCTCATGCTTTCCTGATATACTGCTGAAGATAAAAGAAAACACTCTGGTATGTCTCTGTCAGAAGGTGGGAAATGATAGAATCCTAATATCAGTACATTACTAGAAATCAATTTAAAAAGCAGTATTTGCATTCTGTGCAGAAAAAAATATTATTTTTGCAGTTCCCAGAGGTATATGCAATGCTGCACATACATGTGAAACAATAAGCACATATGTATATATCAATAGTCCAAATAGTCCAAATAGAAGACCAACAAGAAACCTCATGTCTAAATAAAGTTACATAACAAATTAATGCAATTATTTGTCCATTATTAATCTGGAAGTATATTTCATTGCATTGACATGGGCATTTCTATCTTTTGAATAAACTGGATTATCACGTTTAGTTGTCTAGGGATTGCTTGGAAAAGGACATCATAACAAGAGCTATCTTGCTTCCAAAAAGTGAACCAACCATTTTTCTATTGTAAGGCATTTGCAAGTCTTTCCATCTCTCTGCATAAACTAATCTCATTATTGCAGATATCACGCACAAAAGCAATGTTCCATGCCTCCCCACCCCATTGTCAGACCCAAAACAAAGCTTTCTGGTCTAAATTGTATACTATTCTTTAAAATTCTCTGAATCGATGAACACATCCAACAAGCAGGGCAAAATATCTCTTTTTGACTACATGTCCAACAAACATTTGAAGTGCCTTTGGCCAGGGATGTCAAACTCGAGTTGTCACGGTATTGTCACATGATGTATTGTGCCTTTTCCCCCCTTCATTAAACCTGGTGTGGGTGTGACCAGGATGTAATGCATCTGGCCTGAAGGCCATGAATTTGACAGCCCTGTCCTAGGCAATCTTTCTGGAGACACATACTAATGGTATATAATTTTATTAAAAATGTTTTTTAGATGATAGCATAGTGTAAATTTCAGTTCTTTCAACCATATATTCTCCCAATGTTCCATCTTCATATTACAAACAAAAATTTTAACCCACTTTATCATATATTCTTTCACTTGTCTGTTAAATCCATCCCTTCTCAGTTTCCATTGCAATCAGTGTCAGCAATGTGGAGTTAATGACAAAATAACATATGCCAACATTGTGACATTGCATGCCTATACACACAGAGGGGCACCTGTTGTTTCATCATTCTGACCAAATGAACAGATTCAGCTGACACCTGAATGCAATTATTGGATGCAGTTATTGTCTGGTATCAATAAATATTCACTTTGTTGTTATAATGCAGAAAGAGCTATGCCACAACAACCTTCCCAATTTTTATGATCTTCAGGAAACAAAGAAGCTTTGTTCCAAAGCAAGCAGGAAAAGAAACATGGGAGTACCTAACTGAAGCCAACTGCTCATAAAATGCTCCAATGTATCATAGCATTTGATGACCCAAGGCTGTCTTTAATAAAAATAGAAACAAAGAGTATCTAAAGGCCCTGTCCCACTGCACTTATGGATGCAAAGAGGATGTAAAACGTTAAAAAAATCTTGCTATCCATTGGAAAACGCTATGCATCCGTTGTGTACTCATTGCATATGTGTTTCATACGCTCTATCCGTCGAGCGGATAGAGAAGCTGGCGTCGACCTTCGTGGATTTCCTTCCACGCAAGAAGTTTTGAGCCTGCACAAAACTTTGTGAGCGGATGAAGCTTTCTGACACCCGCGTACAATGTACATCTGCGACACCATATGGGCAACAACCGTTCTACGTCCGTTGTCATCCATATACATGTCCACTGTATCTCTCTCGGCATCCTCTGGACATCCCCTCACTCACATCTCGCTGCAGCTGAAAAAGAGAAAGAAGGGAGGAAATGAAAGGTGCATGAACGTCTACACAGCAGTTAGTCAGCACGGAAATAAGAAAGGATGAAGCGTGTATGCATCTCGTATAGACAAAACGTTTGTAATCTGGGATGTATCTTGTATATTTAGGATGTCTGCCAGAATGTCTTAGAGTATGTAGAAGGACACCTAGTGGACAACCAATATTTCCTAAAAAAGGGGGAGAAAAAATCCATCTGGATCTCAGTATGAGTCAGCAGCCGTGGTGTACAGACCCTTCACCCTTGCTCTTGGTCTTCCACATCATCAATTGTTCTCCACCCTGGATCATGACACAGTCATATGGTAGCTGCGATCATTCATCACCAGAACAAACACCTGTTCAGACTGTTTCACCTTTTATACAGAATGCAGAAGAAGGAAGACGTCCAAAGAGCTTGTGATGGGTGGCCGATGACAATGGAATGTGATAACAGAATTGCAGTAGATATCCTCAGTGGAGCAATGTATGACCTTAGTTATGTGGACTGAAAGTCCGACATGCAAAAACCTCTCTATGCATTCACACGGTCTCAATGCGTGACGATACCACCAGCCATGTTTTTGAATTGCCCATCTTGTGCAGCATGCGCCTGACGACCGCCTAGGTTGACCAACCCAAGCACAACTTCCAATCCCAGCCTGGACCCTGGACTGAAGGTGGCACTGACTCTGCACCACCTGGCTTTTCTGGAACCAACATACAAAAACATGCAGTATGTTGTGGAGGGTGCCACACCAAACACCATCAGCAAAGTGGTCAGAAGAGTGGTGCAGGCCATCATCGAAAATACCTGGAGGAGCTCATCAAGTGCCCGAGACCCACTGAACAAGGCTGGAGGAAAGTTGCAGAAAAGGTGTATCAGAGGTGGAACTTTCCCCCACACCGTTGGAGCCATAGATGGGAAGCACGTGGCTTGCGAAGCTCCAGCCCAATCAGGGTCCACTTATTTCAACTACAAGGGCTTCTTCAGTATCATCATCTTGCCATGGTTTGATACTGACTACAAATTCATGTACATGAATGCTTCAGGAAACGGGTCAGCTTCAGATGCCCAGACATACAACGCAAGTGACCTCAAGGAGGGGATGGAACGCAACCTCATCATGGGTTTTCCAGATCCAGATCCCCTAACCCCAATGACACACAAGAATGTGCCCTACTTTCATCGTTGGTGATGACGCCTTCTCCCTCAGAACCTACCTCAGAAGCCCTACAGTTCAAATACCTCACTGTGTGAAGACAGATCTTCAACTACAGGCTGTCCAGGGCAAGACAGGGTGGTGGAGAACGCCTTTGGCATCCTGGCCAACAGGTCCAGGTACTTCTCACCACCATGCAGCATCACCACAGGGACTTGTGAGGAGCATCATGGAAGCTTGCTGCATCCTGCAACAATCACATGCGCACCTGCTACCCAGTGTGGTGAAGAACAGCTTGTGGACCGTCAACAAGGCAATGGGGACATGGAGCCTGGAGGCAAGGGCGAAACCTGATAGACACTGTGGATGTACAAGGCCCCAACAGAGCTTCACATGAAGGGAAAAAGCAGCGCAACCTCCTGAAACACTGTGGCAACTCCCCAGCTGGAGCAGTGGCGTGCAAGACAGGATGATAGAATGATCTAATGGATGCTTCTTGAAGCCTGTCGCATAACACTGATGAGATTGTGCCATGTATGTTGAGTGGTCCCACAATGAACAGGGCAAATAATAAAGAGCTTTTGTTATTTTAAACTGTGTTGATCAATGAATAAAATTGTTATTGATAAAAGTTCCATATGTGTGGCAGCTGGGATGTGGGACCAATACAGTCCCACTATGCTTGCACTGGAGGTTATCTATCCCACAACTATCTTTATCTATCCCACAAGCATGCAAAGGCTAAACTTTTTGTTAAAAGTTTTCACCAATACTTTACTAAGATAAAAAAATGAACACCAAGTGTCTAAGCAAAGATAATCTTTATTAACTGTCTTAGGTGAACTTATGACTTATTAAATAAGCAAAATGAACCTAGTAACACTGAATTAAGTTTTTTAGGATAGATAACCTTTATCAACTGTCTTAGGTAAACTTTATGACTTTTTAAAAAAGCAAATGAACCAAGTAAAGTGTCTTAAGCAAAGATAAACTGAACAAGTAACAACTCAGTCTCTGACGCTATTCTCAGTCACTCTGTCATGTCCATGGTCTCAGCTGTTAAGCGGGCAGGTGACTGTGAAGGTGGCTATGGTTGAGTGCTTGGTCTCGAGGCGCCATTGGTGGTGCCTTGGCCCCGAGAGTAGCAAGCAGGGGATGGTAGTGTTCAGGAAGCTGTCCGAGAGCTGACTCAGTCCCGTGAGGTTGATAGGCCCTTCATCAACAACCTGAAGAAGTGAGGCGCCAAGACTGATGACAGATTGTCCGTTCACGGGCTTGGCTGTGGGGTGGCGGAAGGAGGAGTGTAGTGGTCTGGTCTGCAGCTGGGTGAGGAGTGGCATCCTGTGGCCATGCGATGAACTGGGCCTGGATGGAAGGTCTGCTTCTGCTGTGGAAGTCCTGGTAGGTCGTAGCCTTGGTAGGTGAGGGGCTGTTGAAAGCCATGGAAGGAGCTGTGACTGACGAACCATGGTGTTCCTGCTAGATGTATGTGGCAGCACGTCTTTCCTCTGAATGCTGACTGCATGCGTGCTGCATCCTTTTATATCCATGTAGCTGATGCAATTCATATTCCCCGCATGCGCAGTGAACGCTTTGCATCCGATATACATCCGTGCGGCATCCGTTTTGCTTTCTATAGGCATCCGTGATGCATCTGCATCATCCGCTATGCATCCGCCCCTTCCGCTATGTGTCCGCTTTGCAATTCTCCCTTGGAACCCCTTCGGATGTGTCATCCACTTCCATCCGCTTTCTTCCGCAAGGCTTCCTTTGAACATTCTTTGAACATCCCCACTACGTACTACCCATGTCCGTTCTTTTCCATTCTGTTTATGCAAATTTTTGCCACTTTTTGGAGTGGATGACAATGAATGGAGCCACTCCCCAAAATTTTGCTTGTCCGCTGTGTCCTTATGCATATGTTTTTCATCTGTCATCCAGTGGGACCTAGCCCTTAGCTAGCACAATGGAAGAAGTAAAGTGGCTGCAGCTTTATTCTCAGGAAAGCTGAATGTCACTTCAATAGACCTTACTTAGCCTCTAAATAATGGTCATTCAAATAATAATGATACAATCCTTAGCAGCCTCATTTTCTGAAACATGAAGTGGGCTTAATGTATTTATATTGAGTTTCTGACCATTTCCTAAGAAATGGATTGTTGAAGTCAGTATCAGTTATGAAGAAAACTTCACTTTGATTTCTTTGAGGACAGGCAGTGATTCAAAACTCATACAACACCTTGCTGTCAACTCATCCATTTTCTGAAGGGGACAAACCACTTGGAGGTAGTCACCTTTCTCTCAAAACATTCCAGAAGCAAGATAAAAGTGTTGGACATTGAAGCTGTGGATTTTATACAGACCTCCCTCCTAGCTCTGGAAAATACAATGCACTACTTTTTTTTTAATCTGCAGGTACTTTCAACAGAAGTACAGGCTGTCCCTTTTGACCAGACATTTTGAAATCAAAGCTTAGATTCAGAAAGCTTTGATTAACAATTAAATGCATTTTGCTGAGACAGAAAAACCAATGCTTTGAAGTCTTAAAGCATCAAATGGCATGGAAATTAGCATACAGCCACTCACTGCTTCTCACTAATTTTCTTCTCTCTTATTACCTCTATTATGACTATTGTGTTGTGTTTTTTCTACAGGGGACCTCAATACATACTATAAAACCACTGATAAAAAATTCACTTGGGCACTTGTGAATTATTTTAAACATTGCAAGAAGAGAGAGGGAGGGAGGGAGGCATTCTGTTTATTTACAAATATGAAAATTTAAAAATGATCAGTTAACCAATACAATCAGTGGCAGAGCTTCAGTGACTAATCATGTGCAGATACTAGGTGTTATATTTGCCAATTTCTCATTGGGTTGTTTGTTTGTTTGTTTTTGGTTTTTGGGGTAAAGCCAAATTTTCAGGCACTCCAAAGAAGTGTGAAAGTTTTTCTATGAAGTTTGAAAAGTTAAAAAACACAGAAAAATAAAAGAGAAAGTAATGTAAAAAGAAAAAGAGAAAATATGGAAAGATAGAAGGAAAAGAAGAGAACAGTACAACTCAAAGAAAAGAAAAGAAAAGGAAAGGAAAAAAAGAAAGAAGTGACTTTTGAACTTTTTTACACAATTACAAACTCTTTCCATCCCACCAAATTACCTCGCATTTGTTCCCTATTTCTCATATGTACCTCTTTTTAATCAGTAAATCCAGAGATCACCAGTTCATTTTTACTCATTTTCAGCAAAAAGTCCTTAAAGTATTTCTAGTCTTTTATAAAATTAGCCAGTATTTATCTAATGATTAAAGCACCAAGCCAGAAACCAGGAGACTGAATTCTAGTACTGCCTTAGGCATGAAAGCCACTGGGTGACTTTGGCCAGTCACTCTCTTTAAGCTCAACCCACCTCACAGAGTTGCTATGGTGACAAGAGGAGAAGGAAGGGGTATTAAATATCTTTTCTGCCTTGAGTTATTTATAAAAATAATAAAGTCTGGCTAAAAATAAAATAATTATTCATTTCTGAATTAAGTAAGTGAATCCACTTAACTAATCTAGATGGTTTTACACAATCAATAAATCACAACCAGATATCCTGTAAGGATTATCTCTTTTACATGAACATACACATAAAGCTTGTGTCTTTATGTTGTCATCACGTGATGTATTGTGACTTTTTACCCCTTTCACTAAAATGGGGATGGGGTGGCCAACGCATGACACATTTGGCCCATGGGCCAAGAGTTTTACACTCGTGACATAAAACATACACATGACTATCATGACTTTCTTACATCAGAATAATGTCTATCATTTTAAATATTTTGAGCTATAGTATTTCAAGTTTTATTTCCTCCCATATACCTCCTTGGCAATGCAATTGGAGCAAACTTTAAATAAACAGTATGGCTTTGCAGCCCATACCTACTTACATACAATATTTAATAATGAAATTGTAGCCTGTAAATTTTATTCTACAAAGTGTTGGGGTTAAATTTCTCAGAAAATTTATGTGACTATTCAAATTATAGTGCAATCATTTTTTTCATGTTAACTTCTCACTTTTGACCAGGAGTTAAATAATCTTTTATTAAAGGGCCTGTCACATAGGCCGATGGATGCAAAAGGTAAGTAAAAAGGACACAGCAGACGAGAAAATATTCCATCCATTGTTATCCGCTCTCAAAAGTGCCCCAAATTTGTATAAACAGAGCGGATAACAACGGAAAGGAATGGATGGGGAGAGGATGGAGCCAGGATGTAAAGCGGATGCTCCATGGAAGCCTAGCGGAAGGAAGCGGATGGAAGCAGATGGCACATCCGCAGGGCTTCCGGGGGAGCACAGCGAAGCGGACGTGCAGCGGAAGGAGCGGATGCAGAGCAGATGTGGATACAGTGGTTCATTCACAGATGCCTAAGGCGGCATGCCTAGGCGGATGCAAAGCATTCACTGTGCATGTGGGGAGGATGCATTGCGTCAGCCCCGCGGATATAAAAGGAACAGCTCACAAGGCAGTCACATTCAGTAGGAAAGAACCTGCTGCCAGACAACAACTGCAGCAACAACCCATGGGGAAGAAGAGGAAGCCTGTGCCATCTTTTTGCCAGCCCTTGGGCAAGAAGGACAGGTCTACCATCCAACCCCTTAGGCGCTGACTCTGGGCTTCTGCTAGGGCTTCTGCTGCTCGGGCTGAACTCTGGCTGGTGCTGGTGCTTCTGCTGGTGCTTACTATTGGCTGTGCTACTCTGGTGCTGGTGCTTCTGCTGTGCTTCACTCTACTGGTGCTGCTCCTGGTGCTGGTGCTATCTGGTTGATGCTATAACGATCTTCTGGTGCTGCCCTGGTCCTGCTGGTCCTGCTTTTGTCTGCTGCTGCTGCTGCTGTTGGTGGTGTGGTGGACCAGCTCCAAGAACCTCAAGCCCTTCTGATGAAGGCCCAGAAGGCCCTGCAGAGGGGACAGAGGCATACGCGAGATAGGGAGAGGAAGGCACACTCAATCGAAGAGGAACAATGAGGATGACATTCTAGAATGGGCTGAGGGAGAATGAAGTAACCAATGGCGGAAAGGGACACAGGTCTACCGAGACCACCAAGAGGAAGCAGGCGGTTTGGAGAGAGAAATGCGGAGAAGGCCTGGGCTGCACTCGAGGTTCCTACCTCGAGTGGTGAAGAGCACATGCACAGCCTGATACGGGAACTTGCACCTCAAGACAGTCGTGGCCAGGCCACGGTCAAGCTCACCGGACTGGGAGACCTAACGTGATGGCCAATGTGGGCAGCTTCTTGAGGGTGAGATCCCGCCACAGAGGAGCAGCCCCTCTGTCTCCCTCTCTCTCAGGGCAAGCCCACAGGAGAGCCGCATCCTCTTCTGGCCTAAGAGTCAGCATCCTGTGTCGCAGGCAAGGTATCGTGGAGCGCCCCAAACGAAGGAGACTCCCCCCCGCACAGCTGCAGCTCCCTGTGGCTGAGGGCATGGAGGACCCCCTCGACAACAGTGGAGCAAGAGAAGGCTGCTGACACCAGAGTACCAAACCCACACCCACCCAGCTCCACCTCCGACAGAAAGCAGGCAGAGAGCCAGACCTGGAGAGACAGACGCCACACTGTCCTGCTGAGATGCAGAGGACACATCAAAGCACGTAGATCTACTCTCTCATCCTCCAGCTTGGTATCACACTGACATACCCTCTCTCTAAAACGGCAAGCCTTTCCTCACTAATACGCTACATCAACCAAGACCCTCAGGATATGTCCGAAATCAACAAGTACGCCTAGGTAGATAAAGGAGAGGAACAAACAGGTCTTCTGGCAAAGCTCCAGGCCAGCTGAACCTGCTCCGACCCAGTCGCAGGTCTGCTCCTCCTCCACCCCAGGTGATGTCACAGCCCTTCCAGATGGCTTTCCAACAGGCCCTCACACTACGCAAGGCTACGGCTACCAGGAGTTCCAGCAGCAGCAGGTACAGGCTTTCCCAGTCCAAGGCACAGGTACATCAAATGGCCACTGATGCAACCTGATCCAGCAGAATGCCACCCACGGCCACAGATGGGCAACCCACCCTCACCTCGCTCAGCTGGCAGACCCAAGACAGAATCCACTACCACTCCTCCTTCCTCCACCCCAAGCCAAGGCCCGGGCCTCAGAACACCTGTCATCGCGTAATTGGGGATGACCCACGCCATGTCCTGGAGGAAGGGGCTCTCAAATTCCACAGGACTTGAGCCAGCTCTCTGAAGAGCTTCCTCCACACATCATCCCCTGTTGTCCTCTCGGGGCCAGGCAACCCCAATGGCACCTCAGACCAGCACTTGCTCCCGGGGCAGCAGCCAGCCAACCTCCAAGCGCACCATGGACCTTCACCGCCTGAGACTATGGCACACTCAGAGTGACTGAGAAGAGTGCCAAGAGACTGGTTTCTATCTGTTTGACTTTATCTTTTGCTTGGGAGCACTTTACTTGGGTCATTTTGCTTTTACAATTTGTTATTAATAAGTTTATCTTGTTCTTCACAAATTGGTTTCAATTCTTTTTGTCAACAAAGTCTTGGTGGAAACTTTTAGAAATGGTTAAGCTTTGTTCATGCTTGTGGGATGTGGTAATAGCTCGGGATGGGCAGGGATACGCTGTGGGATGGGTTAATGCTGGTGGGATGGGTAGGATACCTTGTGGGATGGGTAATAGCTGTGGGATAGATAAGCCTCCAGTACAAGCATAGTGGGACTGTATGGTCCACCCTCGACACAGGTGGCCACAGCCTTTGGCCTTTATTATCAATAACAATGTAATCCATTGATCCACAACAATTTTCAACATAAACACTTTATTAAATGCCCTGTTCATTGTAAAGGGCCGACTCAACATACAAGGCCCAATCTTATCCGTGTGATCGAGAAGGCTGAAGGAAGCCTGCATTAAGGCATCTATCATGCCTGTCTTGCTACTCACTGCTCCAGCTGGGGAGTTGGGCACCAGTGTTTCAGGAGGTTGCCATGCTTTCATTCCCTTCATGTGAGCTCTGTTGGAGGCTTGCACATCACATATCTATCAGGTTTTGGCTTTGCCCTCCAATTCACGCAGGCTCCATGTCCCCATTGCCTATGTTGGATGGTCCAGCAAGCCTGTTCTAAACAAAGCACTAGGGTAGCAGGGTGCACATGAGATTGTGGCAGGATGCAGCAAGCTTCCACTGTTTCCTTGGGCATGGTTTCTAGGTGATGCTGGCATGGTGGTGAAGTAGTTACCTTGAACCTGTTGGCCAGGTGCCACAGGACGTTCTCACACCACCCGCTGTGCCCTGGAACAGCCTGTAAGTTGAAGATCCTCTCTCACGGGTGAGGCAATCTGGAAGCGGTAGGGCTTCATGAGGTAGGTTTCTGAGGGAGAAGCGTCAATCCCCCACGATGAAGTAGGGCACATCTTGTGTGTCATTGGCAGGTAGGTCTTGGATCTGGAAGCCCATGAATGCAAGGTTGCAATTCCAGCCCCTCCTTGAGGTGAGTGGTGTTGTGTACCTGGGCATCTGAGATGACCCGTTGCCACTGAAGATCGATGTAGCATGAAACTTGTAGTACAGCATCGACCCATAAGGGCGAAGAGGATCATGCTGGAGAAGCCCTTGTAGTTGTGATAAGTGGAAACCTGAGTTGGCTGAGGCTTTTTGGCAGGCCATGTGCTTCCCATCTATGGCTCCAATTGGTGTGGGGGAAGTTCCGCAACTTCTGATACCACTGCTCTGGCAACTTTCTTCCAGCCTTCTTCAGTGGATGGGGGCACTCGGAGGAGCTCCTCCACGGTATTCTTCGAATGATGGCTGCACCACTTCTCTGACTCACAATGCTGATGGTGTTGTTGGCAACCCTCATCGGTAATACTGCATGTTTCTGTATCATGGTCCCAGAGGCCAGGTGTGGGCAAGAAGTCAGTGCCCTTCAGCCCAGGGTCCAGGCTGTGGCTGCAGGTTGGTGTTTGCCTTGGTCAACCTGGTCTCAGGCTGGCTGCATACACTTCGTCAAACATGGCTGGTAAGCATCCTCATGAAGTTCTGGAATGCACAAGTGTCTTCGTTCTGAGCTCCACCATCAAGCTTGTTCATAGCAAGTCTGTACTTGGGCTTTTCTTGGCCGATCCTTCTTCATACCGGTCCCACCCAGAACAATCCTTCTTGGACGCCTCCTTTTTCTTCGGCGTAGAACAGGTGAAGATTCCGTATAGGGCTTGCGGTACTGTGTAGATTGATGGTGGCTTCCAAAAGGAGTGTGCGACGATCCATGGTGGAGATTGAGACTGGATGGCTGTGGAAGAAGCAAGAGGCAAGATGAAGGCTGAAGAGGTCTTGCACAGTAAGGGCTGCTGGACC